>PVKM010004469.1:0-52089 GCA_004027735.1 Carollia perspicillata
AAACAAACAAGAGGACGGGTAAGTTAGGAGTTAGGGGTGAGGGGCTGTAAGAGTCACTTTCTGGGAAATTAATGCACTGCTTGGAGTTTTAGCCTCAGGGCTATGGACAGACAGTTCTCAATGTCAGCTGTGACTTCAGTGGTTCACTAGTACAGATGAGAGAAAGTGGCTAACTACTTTTTACAAGGACAAAGCCAAATAAATGAACGGTAGAAATTATCTATCTGTTAGTATGAAAAGATGCCAACAGGACAGCAGGAGAGAATCGAGATGAATCAGACACAGTTAAGGAGTAGAACTCACTGTACCGAACAGAACCTGGTGACTTCCCAGAAAGCCTGCACCCCCCACCCCGTTTCCCGTCCCTCAATCTTCTCCTTCAGATGTAGCTGTTCCACTTCAGTGTAGCACTCAGTTGCCAATGGCCTGGGCAGAAGCATCTGCTCTGTTTCCTTCTGGTAGGATGCCTCCACCTCTGTGTCATCTGTTATATTTGCTTAGGACATTTCCACGATTGCATCTGCCCCAGAAATCCACACTTGGTGGAACCCCTAGTTGGGAAACTGCTTCTCAGTAGTAAGTGTCACCATCACCATTATCTGTAAAGTGACACCCTCGCAATGTTTAGTATTTCACATTAACGGGAGACCTTTCCCAGTTGATGGTTTGGTATCACCTGCCTAAAGCCAGGCAGCTCCTAAGCCAGTTTCAACATGCCGTTTCAGCCAAAGAAACACAGATCTGAAATCCAGAATAATGACGGCAGTGGCTCAACCAAGAGTCGAAGGGGTTCATGTTCATGTCACACAGAAAGTAAGTTCAAAGCCTCTTTCTCCATCTTTCTCCAGTTACCTCATTAGGCGTCCACGCTGCTGGGAAACTTCTCTGCTCCCACACTGTCTCCAAACTCAGCTCACGTTAGTCTTTCTGTGTTCTTTTAGCCTGTCCATTGTCCATGAAATGCTCTTCTTTCTTCTTTATAATCTAGGCCAATTTGGACTTTCCAAGTGTTTTTCAATTCTCTTTTCTATCCATTACACAGGTCATTGAAACCAAATGCCAAACACCTGCCAAACAATGAGGACAAGCTACTTCTGAAAGTGATTTTACTGACAAATGCTTAATAAACCCAAGGTTTGCCTTAAAACACACACACACACAACAATGAGGCACTCTGTTCTTCTTGGAGGAAAAAAAAGGACTATTAATTCTTACATCAAATTGTTAAAAGTATGTGTACACAGGGTAAATATGTTGATGGCCCAGGGCAGGGAAAAGCACTTTAGAAAATCCCATTGAAAACTGATTCTATCCTATTAACAGGCTACTCTCTAAGCAACCTCTTGAGAAGTTCTGATTGGTGCTGATTGTCAAAGACACATAGTTTTCTCTCCCTTGATGTCTTCATGGCACTCACTAATATCTAGGCACACAGAGTGTTATGCCTTCAGCTTCCCTCAAAAAGGATCCTCTTTCCAGTTGTTCCATGAGCTATCCCTGTGGTTGCTTGGCTCCTGGGCGGTGACGGTGTTCCATCGGGTCTTTGGAGGGACCAAGACTACGGGCCTTTTCAACTCAGAGAGAGTCCTGTACTGGTGAGGGCTCTGAGGATGGCAGGCGGCCCCTGGGGTGCTGATGTGAGAGACACTGTCCTACCAGTTAGCACGAACTACTTACTGTGTGTGCATCTCTGTGGGCATTTTTTTAAGGCAAGTGTAGATTTGCTAATACTTTACCTTTAAAATCACATGTGCTAGATTTAAAATCACATTAAGTGCTACTAGATTAAGTAACACATGCAGTGCTCCAGGAGTTCAGGTAGCTGGGAGATGAAGGCAAGTTAGTCCTGAGGACAGAGGAGGGGAGCTGGGCCTTCAACAGTGAGTCAAGGGAGGACTGAAGTCCAAACCATGAGCTCTTTTTCACAGACTTTGTTTTTTCCATTTTGGAAGATATTAATATAAAATTAACATGTTTGTCATTTCTGTATTTTTCTCAGTTTTCTAACTATCAATCCAGGAATAATTTTCTATATATAAGTCATCTTTTGCTTTTATTATCTATTTTAGTAGCATTTATTGCTTTATTCTGATTACAGAATAAATACTGAACATGTAGCATCAGAGGTTGTCAATAATCAAAACAGTAAGGAACAGCCTCCAGCAACTGTCCATAGAGCTACATCACGGGGAATGTGGAAGCTCGAGAAAGAACATCTGTAACCCTACCACTCAGAGATAATCTGTGTTAACATTTTGGGGTTATCTTCTGTTTTTAAAATTTCTTGAAAACTGACTCAATATGTTGATAATTTATTAAGAGTTTCTCTAATATTGTGAATATTTTATTATGAAAAATAAACATTCATAAACATAAGCATTAGTTAGTTGTTCGCTACCTGAAAGCTATTCCAGAAAGGCCCTTTGGTGAGCCGTCACTCAGTCCCGGCCCTTGACAGCCTGGTGTTCTCGCCGTTCCCACAGCCCCAGCTGCATTTCCTAAGTTCTTCACAGGGACTCACAGGTGACATGGGGACTGGCTGGAAGAAAAGACGCCACCTGCTCTTATGAATAGTTTCTGGAAGTCACTTCATTATATTCTGTTTTTAACAGCCTCTTTCCACAGATCACTTGGAAATATGCAATGTTTTTAGGTGGTTCCAGAGTTTTAAGGATATCATGCTACTGCTGACATAAAATATTAACAATAAATGGACAGATGCCTTTTCTGTCAACAAATTGGATGACTCCCTGATTTAGCAACAAATAGATCTGTTTCCTTGCTAGATAGCAAGCCTTCCATTAGCCTCAAATTTGAATTTAAGAACTTGTTTTATTTATTCATTATTTTATTTTCAACATGTGGGATATGCCTTAAAAAATGAAACGTCTGAGTTATAAAGCCTATTTGAAAGTGTTATGTGCATTAATAGGCCATGTTGATTTGACAGCATTTTACTGGCCTCACTCCTAAATAATTAGACGTGTTCTGAAGACATTTATATTATTCTCCACTGCCACTTTGAAATCCTTGTTTTCCTATATTTTTCTAAAAAAGATCAAAGAATTATTTTTAGACTCATATTAAGCAGCAGAAAATAAACAATGTAGTTGTGTGAAATTCTTCGCATCACTGATAGACACACTTTGAGGACTTTAATACCTACCTCAGTCGTCACATTCTCCCCGACTCCCTTCATAACCTTGGAAGAATTCAGTTCCACCGAGTTTCTCTTTGTGGGTGTGTCACACTGGTGTCTCAGATTTAAAAGGTCCAGGATGGAACAGGTCATCCCCCACTTCAAATCTTTTCCTTTGTTTTCTATTGAGATGGCCAGTAATGCACTTATTCCCTCTTCCAAGCTAGAAGAGACATTTTAGTTTAATCTTTTTGTTTCCCAAATTGAATTATACATAAAATCTGTATATTTTTCTGACAAACAAATATAGGTAGAATACATTCTATAGTTTTTCCTTTTAATCTCAACTGTCCCATCTGAGTATGGAACAATCGCGTTCTAACCGTCTTTGATAGGTGCCTGCTCAGTTCCCAGCAAGTCACCAACAGCTCCAGTGGGTGGAGTTCAGTGACCATGCCCCTGTTAGTTCACTCTCTCCTGACCATGAATGATGGTCATTCATGTCCTCTGGAAATCCGAATGATCCGTTCTTGAATGGAGAGACAGAGCGACTGGACAGACATCAGTGATGTCCTTCTAGGCAGACTGCCCATGACTCCTGTGGATCCCCTGGTTCCATCTCTGGTCTTAGACGTTGGACAATTTCTTCAATGAGGTGAGATGCCGTAACACTTTGCAATATGCTTCCTGTTTTGTTAATTGTGACCCATTTGTTCATGGGCTTGAAATCAAAGCATCCTTAAACTATTTCCTGAGGTTTCTAACACTGTCATTGGAATTCCTTTTCTGAAACACAACGTTGGACTTATTTCTCTTCTTAAATTATTTTAGAGATACTCCATTGCTTAGCATACAAAACTTGAATTTTGTAGCTGGGCATGAAAGAACCTTCAAAATCTGGGTTCTTCTTCCTTCTCTGTGTTACCATCTTATACTTCCCTGTATGTAGAAGGAATTCCAGCCCCACCACGTGTGATTCTGGGATCATCTGCATTCTGCAGGCTGACCAGCCCTGCCCATGTCTCCCTCCCTGCTCAGTAGTGTGTGCCTCCTCACCCCTGTGATGGATCCCCCCCACTCACCTCTTCTGACCCCCTTGAGTAAAGTCAATGCCCTGCTCCCATCCACATTCTGTTTACTTCTGTTAGTGCTTTCACTGCTGCAGTGTATGTATTGGTTTAAACACTTAATATCTTGTCATACTGGAAGCTCTTTGATGGCTGAGACATCTGGCCAAGAGGCCAGTGTGTCTCTAGAGACACCATTGTGGGCGGGTGGATGACAAAACATCAGAAACCCTTAGGAAGGTTGGAGAATTATGGTAACCTCATAAGCCTCTCAGGCAGCTTCCAGGATGAGACACCCCCTGACAGAAAGGCATATCATGATCTCATAAACTGAAGTAAAACAAAAAGGAGTTACAACACTAGAAGTGTCAGCAACTGAGAGTAGTGCTTCCTTAATTTAGAGCTGCAGCACTTACAACACCGATGGAAGAAACTTCATCCATGTCAACATGGAGATGGCAAGAATGCAAAGGCCTGTAGCATGAACCTGGGGGTGTGAGGAGGACTGAGTGACAGTTTAGGAACATAAGACAGACATACTAGTGATGCTGAATAAAAGTGGGAGGTCTCTGGGCACTTGAGCCCACTAATTGAGCCTCTAGACACCAGAAGTGCTATATCATGGTGATGTCCTATGTCATCACTGTCTCATTTGTAACCGTCGCTGAAGTGAGTAAAGAGAAGACCTGAATATTCCACAAATGATTTCCAAAAACAATGCAAACAGATGTTTGGACTTGGGACCTCTGCTGTTTAAGAGCTGTGAGAGCTGTGGAAAGCAGTATAGAATTTCCTCAGAAAACTAAAAATGGAACTGCCTTTTGACCTGGCAATTCCACTGCTAGAATTATATCCTAAGAACCCTGAAACACCAATCCAAAAAAACTTGTGCAACCCCATGTTCATAGCAGCACAATTTACAATAGCCAAGTACCGGAAGCAACCTAGGTGCCCATCAGTAAATGAGTGGATCAAAAATTATGGTACATGTACACAATGGAATTCTATGCAGCAGAAAGAAAGAAGAAGCTCCTACCCTTTGCAACAGCATAGATTCAACTGGAGAGCATTATGCTAAGTCAGATAAGCCAGGCAGTGAAAGACAAATGCCATATGATCTCACCTGTAAGTGGAACCTAATCAACACAACAAACAAGCAAGATATAACCAGAGACATTGAAATAAAGAACAAACAGACAGTGACCAGAGGGGAGGTGGGAAGGAACCACCTATAGGTATAGGAACATCTATGAGGGACACGTGGACAAAACCAAGGAAGGGTGGGATCGAGGGTGGGAGGTGGGGATGGCTGGGGTCGGGGGTAATGGAGGGAAATAGAGACACTTGCACTTGAACAACAATAAAAAAAAAAGTTAAAAAAAAGAAGAGCTGAGAGAGATTGGTCAAGGACATGGAACAGATGCGATGAGCACAAACGAGTGTGTGCATGTGACTACGGAACCAAAGACTAAAGCATGTTGGACTGAGGTTAATTAAAATGAAAATTTGGCAAGCACTAAAATTTTGGACAGCCTTAAAACTTTTCGAATGTTGCCACTTTATTATGCCCTTAGGTTTTTACTTGTTTCTTTCATTGCCATCTGTTAAGTGAACAGTGATGATGAAGTCAAATAAAGTTTTTCCAAAGCTTTTGGTATTAAATCTGTTTTAAAAGCTCAATCATCTGTGAAAACTTATTTTATTTTTTGGCTATTGTCTACTCTGTCCAGGCCAACCAGCCTTTGGTTGTGACTTAAACCAACATTCTCAGCCTTGTTGTGGTCCCTGTAACTACCCTTTTAATGTTCCCTGCGATGCTGCAAATGAAAACCTGAGTCGCTCTTGTCTTGTGAAAATCGTGTGCTGGATTTGATGATGAAAAGGAAAAGTGCTTTTAAGAGTCCACTATGGATGTACTCCTGTACTGTGGCATTTTAATAGCTGCCAAGTGTGCATTAGGTGTTGGCAGAAGATGCTATCACCTTTAAGAATATTTCAGTAGTGGCTGGCGGTTATGTGCTTTGACATTATTTTTTCTAATATTGCATTGATTAAAAGGAAATACATTAAAATGAAACAATGATAATGTTCACCAGCACTGTGATATATAAAAGGCAAAAGAGGATTTCTCATTACTTGTTTTTCCACAATCTGGCTAATAAGTAGAACAATATGGGTGCATTTTGAAAGGTTGCTAGAGTGGATTTCTAGTTTGACTTTCCCTGCACCTGGCAGAAGTAAAAATGACTTATATCTGATATCACCAGATTGTATTAAGTGCATAGAAGCTACAGGAAAAGATAAACATTGAGGTGCCAATATAAAGTGAAAGAGATCAGCCAGCTGCTGGGGAAATGAGGTATTAACTCCATAAAGACATGAAACTATTCTTTAGAACATTATCTGCCCCGAGGACTAGGTTTACATCAGTTAGCTTGTCCTCGGTGCCTTCCACCAGTCCTGCTGGCCTCATTCACACCGGGGCACTCTGTTTCTGTCCCAGCTCCCAGTCTTTTTTGTGCCCTGAATTTCCAAACACAATTTCCTCCTGATGGTCCAGTTCAATTCTGTCTCAACTGTAATGGCCTTGAATCTCACTGATTTCTCTTCCATCTGAATTAGCTCACTAATCAGTGAATTGTGTGTAACTATCTCTTAAGCACACACAGTGCAATGCTGCTTAGTATTGTGCTATGTATCCACATCTTTGCTCCCTACATAGGCTGTGGCCTTCAGGGGGCAAGCACCAGGCTCCATACTTTGGCAGCGTCCACCCCAAGAAAACCCTGAGCACGTGTCCTGCACATACTTATTACTTCAGCTACAGTTCCCCACAGGGCTGCTGAAGAGAAGGGAAGAACATGATAAGGAGATGACATGGCTTAACTTAAGGAAATCGCTCTTCAGAATGAGCTGTTCACCCCTCATGTAATTCATCTGCTAGCACTTAAATGTGCACCGATTTTTAGGGAGTGGTGAAGAAGCAAAGTGGAGTGGTGGCAGTGGTGGGGTGTCGACAGGAAAGAGATCTGTATAGGCCCACCAGTCCTGGTTCCTTTCCTTATGAAAGGTCTCTGTCATAAATATCGTATGATTTATAAGCTACTGTATACTCACTGCTATACAAAAGCAAAGCTTCTGCCGATGGCTTACTACCAGTGCATTACATCTGCAATTTATTTCTATTTTTCTTTTTTCTGGTCAAAGCAAATAGTTGTTATTGCCTCTATTTCCTGTAACAGTTATTGCCATCATTAATCTTTTCAATAAATTTTACGGAGGCATAAGTCTACCCCCAATACTAGATAAGGTAGATACTCAAAGAAATATAGATATTTAAATGAATAATCATATAATGTTATCCTGGGTTGGTTGTCTTCTTTTTAAAAGATTGTATCTCAGTTCATCTGAGCACCTATGACTCCATTTACACATTCATATAGATTAATTTAAGAAATAATCAATGATCTGCTCCATCAGGTAAGTGGATAAAATTCAGGACTTTCCATTTACTCTGACAATTCAGTTTCAAAAGATGTAGGATACAAAACTTTGAAAGCAACCAAGATGTCCTTTGATAGGTAATGGATAAATAACCCAGTAAATTTATACAATAAAATATTATTCAGGTATTTTAAAAAGAGAGAGAACAATGAAACCACAAAAAGACAGGAGGGTTCTTAAATGAATATTGCCAAGTGAAAGGAGCCAGTTTGAAAAGACTGCATACTGTGTGATTCCAACTATGTGATATTCTGGAAAGAGAAAAACTATGGAGACAGTATAAAACCACTGATTTCCAGGGTTCACAGGTAAGAAGGGCGGGTCGGTGACTAGACGGAACATGAAGCATTTGGGGAGCAGTGAAGCTATTCTGTACCATACTATAGTGGTGGAAACATGTCATTATACATTTGTCAAAACCCATAGACCACAAAAGTGTAAACTAACGTAAACTATGGGCTTTACCTAGTAATAAGGCCTGAATATTGTCTCATTAATTGTAACAAGCGTACCAGGCGAGGCATTACCATCAGACAAGACTGGGAAAGAGGAGGGTGTGTAGGAACATTTGAGAATGCTCTGTGCTTTGTGCTCGGTTTTTCCGTGACCTAAAACCACTCAAAAAATAAAGTCTATTATAAAAGAGATGGGAGTATTTTTTATATGCCATGGGTTATTCATGAGTTAAAGCTTTTCTTTTTTAAGCTCAAAGATATTTGAACATTATAAGGGATGAAGCCATTAGTGACTTGCTCAGATAAATTTTAAAATTTAAATGTGAAAATAAACGGTATCAGGAACATGTTAAAAGGTCACGTTGTCAAAGTATACAAAGCAGTTGGCACAGGATGATGGCTAAACAGTACCTGAGAAGGTGCAGTAGCACGCCCGCCCGGGATCTGCAAGCTGTGGTGTGTGGGCGCGGCAGCTCCCGACTGCCACCCTGCATCCAGTCTCTCCTTCCCCTCCAGCTCGTCTAAGCAGTGAATGAATGGGCTTTGCTGGTTTGCAGGGAAATAAAAGCCTATTGTTTCACCTGCGGGTGATTACTCAAATTTTCAACTGTGGTCCTCAAATCACATTGTGAGAGACTGGAGAGTGCAGAGGAAGGATTAAGAAAATGAATGAATGAATAATGAGGAGAGTTCTAAGCTACTGAAGTTAATTTTATAGTATTTAGCATTTACTAACCACTTGATTTATGCCATACCATGCACTGGCAAAATGTTTTATAAGCATTCGTACATTTGATTAACAAATATCTAATGGGCACCTACCATATGCAGGCATTATCTTATTTATTCCTCATAACCATCAAACAAGAACTCTTAGTATCAGTTTTTTTCTGATGAGGAAACTGAGATTTTCCAGCTTCATGAAATTCCCTATGGTCAGGTAATTAGAAAGTGGTGGGGCCAGAATCCTGACCTCAGAGCCTAAGCTCTTAAATCAGATGCCGTATTGCCTCATATAATGCGTAAGACCTGGGATTAGGAAGCTACGTTGCAATGCATACCTTTGCTCTTCTATATGGAACAAACAAGGAGATCAGTCAAGAAAAACCTAAGGAAAGAGAGATGAGAATCAAGTCATTCCACTTTAAAAGTTATACATTTCTGTCACATTTTGGTAAAATTGTCAAAGTTTTGTTTTCCCTTCCCCCAGTTCTACTTTAACTGACAGTATGTGAGAAAATGATTAACAACTGGCTTTCTGATAAAATAGTTTTACACTAGTTTCTGTGGTGTAAATACTCCCACATGGCTGATTTCAAGCCGCCCAGGTGGCACCGCAGAACGGAGCTGGGAAGAGACAGGCACTGTATAAGCTTGTAATCTGGCTCCAACCGTTTACAACCCATCAAAATGGGCCCTTAGCAGACAAGAAGCGATCAATTCCGGAAGGAAACTGCTTTGAGAGGTGAGAGATTTAGGATCCGTGGCATCGTTGGTACGTCGGGCTTGTTCTTACTCAGACACAGAGAGAAGCCGCAGTCTCCCCAGTGGGTTTTATGGTGTTCCATTCAGAACGGGAGGCTCCCAGTTCAGGTGATGAGGGAATCTAAAGTTCTGGAATTGGAAACAAGGAGGACAGCCAGCTGCAAAGCCACCGACAGATCTTTGACATCGTTGCTGGATGATTTGCTCAGTTAATTCTCCAATGCGACAGTTAAAGCCTTTAGCATCTATTGGTAGGGAGAGACAAGTAATGAAAATAAGAAATAAAAATACCTCTTCACGTATATGTGGAGCCTAAAAAAAGAAAACAAGTCAACAAACAAAACAAAACAAAAACAGACTCATAGAAACAGAGCTCACACTGAGAGTGGCCAGAGGGGGTGAGGCGGGGGGAGGTGACACCGGGGAGGGAAATATAGTCAATGATACAGTGATCAGTTTGCAGGGTGACAGACGATTACTAGACTTAGGGCAGTGATCCCGTTGTAATAAATGCTGAATCACTATAGTGTCTACCTGAAACGGATATACTATGGTATACCAACTACACTTAAAAACTATTCCTAGAAACTCACCTACGAAGACCAGTAATTTAGGCTGGACATTCGGCCTTCCCAGTGAGCGCTGTTACGAGAACAGCGCCATGCCAGCGCCGGCCTCTGCACACCCGCACAGCACTGCTCCGCTGGAGGGAGCTGCTCTCTGCAGCAGCACCTGTCTCTCTGCTCCTGTAGTTCCTCCGGACGCGGCCAGCCAGGAGGGCCTCCAGCACAGAAAGCGTGGGTGCGTTAAGGTGAGGCCTGGGGCGGGGTGCTCTGTGAGCTGAGGAAACTCACCCCGGCCCTTCCCCCTCATTGCAACAAAAGCCCAAGCCAGTTCTTCACTCCGCTCACCCGCTCCAGCACAGCTTGGTTGCTTGTCATGGTCTCCTCAGAATGTCTCAACACGTGGGTAATACATTTCTCCGAATCCTCTGGGTGCGTGTGTGTCAACGTCTGTTTTGATACCCGTACCGATGCTGAATGCAGGACGCTCCCTCCTTACACCTGGCAACCACAGAAAACTGAAACCAGGACTGTTTGATCATACCTAGAGCACCAGGGAGATCTGTGGAATCTGTTTGTCCTGTACTTGTGTGTTTGGGGGCAGGGAGGGTGCACCTCAGGCTGTCTTACCTTCCTCTGAGTGGGGCATACAGGGGTTGGGGGCAGGGGGCAGCTGAGAGCTGCCACGGGTCAGACATCAGAGGGGGGCCATTGCACTAACTACTAAAATGGTCAAGTGCAATTTTACCCCAACTTAATATGCAGAAGGGTGTGGATGGGGTATAAATGGATAATAGCCATGTGTGCTGGGTGATGAGTGTGTGGAAGTTCATTATATTACTTTCTTATTTTGCTACATTTGAAATTTTCTATAATTAAAAAATGTGTACTATTCATTAGGTTCCTGTTGTAATGAACAAAACAAACAAATGAGCAACATAGACCCAGGGGCATGGAAACAAGGAACAGACTGATGGCCACCAGAGGGGCGGGGAAGGGGAGAAGGGGGTAAAGAAGGGGAAGGGTCTAGTCAAGGAACGGGTGTGAATGACCCATGGGCATGGACCACAGGGTGGGGATTGGCTGTGGGAGCAGGAGAAGAGGGGAGAGCAGTTGGGGAAAATTGGGACAACTCTAATAAAACAGCAATAAAAAACAGAAAAATTTAAAAAATATATAGTCCAGTCTCATATCAAAACTCCAACCTCTGATCCATTCGAGCTTCTCGCTTGGTGCCAGTGTGGCCGAGTCAGGCTGGAGTCTGCGGTGCAGAGTGGGCGTGACCGGTTTCTTCTCCGTTTTCCCCACTCCTCTGCTCTCCTCCTTGTGTTGCTTCCAGCTGCTCCAGAAGAGAGATGGGGAGAGAAGAAGGAGACCGAAAAGCTCATGATATAGCACTGGGACCCTCCGGAGTGTAGAAGGTGCCCAGATGCTGAGGTCATTTGCTTTTCCGGATCCACGCAGACTTTCTGGTGGTCTGCCTCCTGCAGCCCTCTTTCCTAGGTGAGCAACGCAGTCTCTGGTTGGCCGTTCACAACCTCCACGCCCACCTGATCCCCTCTCACTGCGTGCCTCACCTCTCTTCCTGACAGGATGCCTCGCCTCTGGATGGAAGCCGTCCACGGAAGGGTCTTTGTCAATATGACTCATGACCAGTTATTTTTTCATGCATCCATCTGGCTCATGAGAGACCCTTAACAGGAGTGCTGCTTATTAAGCACTCTTGAGGGATCTGCAGACTGCCTTCATCCCTCAGATGTGCACAGGTAAGAGTCAAATTCGAGTCTTGATGGCCACACACTCCAGATAATCAAGACAGTAACTGTAAGAACTGAGAGGCCATGGGACCTGCGCATTTCTGCAGTTTATAAACATCCTCGGAAAGTGGGTCATCAGGCTCCCTGTCTTGGACAGCTCCTTCTGCAACCTGCCACCCCCAACCTTCGCATCCTCTCTCATGAGGGGCTCTCTGGAAGCTCTCCTTACCTCGTTTGCTGTGGAATAAAACCAGCTCTCTTTTCTTGCCCACAAAGGGTAATAAAACTCTGCCTTCTGGCAACTCTCCCCAGAGAAAAATCTTCACTCCTAACTTTCTCACAATTTCTCTCTCTCTCTCTCTCTCTCTCTCTCTCTCTCTCTCTCTCTCTCTCTCTCTCTCTCTCTCGTAAATACTCTAGAATGGGAGTGTTGGCTTAAAGGTAGCCAAACTCTGTTTGGGTTACCACTTAGCAAAGTTTGCCCAAATGCACTGGCACCTCTGTTTGAATATGCGGACAACGTCCTTCCTTATCACCCTTGGAGTCTCAGCCAAAATTCTCAGACCACAGGGAGTTCGCACTTAGTCCTCCCTCCTGCGATTGCAATCATCTTAAGGCAATGTTACTCGTGACATTCCAGGAAAACAAGCAAATGTATTACAAAATGTCTTCGGTGGTCATTTTGTAAAAACCTCTTAGGAAATAGTAAAAATCAGACGTTGGGTGACAAACGCCACAGGTGCATGGCACTGCAGAGATGTGGCAGTCACAGGAGAACGCTCCTGCTCTGCAACTGCGAGCGACCGGACCCCAGTGGCTGCAGAGGCTGGAAGACGAAGAACTCAGTGGGCGCTGGGAAGCCCACCTATTACCACTCCGCTGATGACGATTTAGGAAGATCGTTGTTGCATTAGATCATAATATAAAACCCTGTTTTTTTCACACTAGATACAGAAAATGAAGACAAAATAAAAGGACCGGAGGGGAGGATACCAGTGCCCAGTGCCTACCGATGTTCTTGTCCAAACAGGAAACAGAGCCTAGCAAAGCCCAGGTACTCTTCATGGCAAGAGATGAAACTGGGAAATGCACTTGTTTGACATCATTCTCACGTAAAAACGGTCTGTCACGTCAACTTGCATATACCTCCTATGTCGTATTCACTAAGGGAAATAGCCTTTTATCAAACGTTTTTTAAAAGTTTCAAGGAATTACATACATAATAAAAAATCTTACATTATATTGTTCAACCATGAGACTTAGAACAGACCTCTCAGCTGCAGGGTTGGGTGGGGTACGGCTTCTGGATGGCAGTGTTCTCTTTGTCTCTGGGGATCAGAGTATGAGGCGAGCCACCTGAATTCCCTCGCCCTCCTGGAGACGTGTTGGAAGGTACTTGGCACAGAGGGCAGATTTACGTGGAAGCACAGACAGTACAGTGAGAAACCAGAGACCTTTCTAGAGCAGCCCTTTGCTTTCAGACGCTGCCTGGTGGGGTGGGCGGGGAGGCCCTGCCGCTGGAGTGTTGTCACCCGCCAACCGCCAACGCTGCACTATCAAAAAGATCTTTTTTAACAGATTAGGATTTTGCTTTTCTCCGAAGAAAGCCTGCTGCTGCTGCTGCAGCAAATACTAATAATGATAACAGTCGTAGGAATAATAATAATACGTTTAAAAAGCATTGACACAGTTCAACAACTCTCACATGTTCTAGAAGAGGGGTTCAAAGTGGGGGGGAATGACTTGCCCAAGCTTGGGGTGGGGCCCAGCAGGAACGCAAACCTCCCGACCCACCATCCCCGCCCCCCAAACACACACACTCCGCATGACCCACAGGGGCTGCGGTCTCTGAGCTGAGCAGGCTTCTGAGTTAGTCATTTTCCCTTTATTCTGTCTTAATTCCTCTGAATGTCAGCAAAAGCCAGGAATGAGCAACAGACCCTTCCAAAACAAATCTCTCTCCTGCGCTTTCTTTCTTGTCTTTGTTCCCTTTGTGTGTCTGTCACTGAGTAATTCTTTCCTGAGCCTGCTCCGTTCGCTCTGAACTTCTGAGCTGGTGTCAAGGAAAAACCGGGGGCAAAGCTAGCCCTGTGCACAGGGGCCGTGTGACTTCTGGCATTTTCGCATTCCAGAAGGGAGCCAATGAGGACCTTTCCCGTGGAGGAGGAAAGTCAAGAAGCAGAGGAAGGAGAATTAAGAATCAATTCAGGAAACTTCAATCTTCACTTAATAGATCATTTATAGAAATCAATACAAGGTGCATGTCAATCAAATGTGATGAAGTCTGTGAACAGTTTGAAGCATTTTCTTTTGAACTGCATTGCACAAAACAAAAATAAGATCCCACGAGATGCTAGGGGTAGTCCTGGCTCAATGACAACTGGTTCTAGTCCTGTTCGGCCACCAGCTAGGAATCCGAGACGATCACTTCACGCCACACCTAGTGACTTCCTCTTTAAAGTGAGTACTTCCTTCCACCTTTAACCACCTAGGATTCAATCACATTCAGGGAGTTAAATGGGATTTTTGGCACTGCTGTTTTGTAAGGCTGATTTTGACCTAAGCATATGCAAAACTAAATACAATGCTTTAACTGCATTTCTGTGTCCATTTCTGGCTTCCTTTACTAAGGCAAGGTGAGCCTGTTTGCTTCACAGCTAGACAGCCAGGGACTGTTCAACAGGTTCCAACTGCACTGTATTTAACTGCAGTCTCTCTGGAATTGTCTGTGGAAAATCAGCAAGAATCTCAAGCAGAGCTACATGCTCTTATAACTAGATAAACTGCAGAGACAAAGCTTGTTATTAAGTGAGTGAAATGAACGAATATTTGGGCTGAAGTGTTTCTATTTCAAGTTCTATCAAATGAACAGCAGGAAATTTAAATCTCTTTCCAGAGCAAGGCTACTTAGGAAGCCAAGGGCCCTCTTCTGTCTACTCTGTACATTTAGAAGAGATTATCTCAGGCAGACATCAGGGTGGGCCTGGAAAAACAGGCTCAATGAGTTTTCTTAAAACCCTCTGGCTGTGCGAATGCTCCGCAATGACCTCAAACACCAGCCCTGTCTTCTTGTGCACCACTCCCCTCCTCGCCTACGGAGCAGGACCTGGGAGCGAGCGCCCCCACTGGTCAGCACGGCACGGGACATGGCTGTCGGCGACCACGGAAGGGTATGAGGAGAGGGACCTCTAGTTTTTGGTGGTTTTATTTTTAATTGCAGGTCAAAAACCTGTCCTTTTATGACTTGCCCAGAAACCTTTCAGGAAATCTGGGGCCATGGATAATGAACAGATGATGGAATTCATTTGGAGAATCAAATGGGGGTTGAGGGAACAGAGGGGACTGCCTTTGATACAGGCAATTCAGTGGATTATAAGTGTGGGGTTAAAATGTTGAGTTTTTAAAAACTGGAGAATTCCTGTTCTTACATCTGTTTGTACAGAGAACCCTGTCTCTCAACCACTCTTCTGTACATCGAGTACCTTTTTGCAGTGTTAAAACAAAAACAAAAACAAAACACTTGGGAGCCAAGCAAACCGTTGCACAAATCCCATAGGATGCGAGTCAGCAGCTCTGGAACCCTGTCTTCCAAGGAGCGTTCCGGAGGCCGCCCCTGGCCCGGAGAAAGTAAGTTGCGTTCCGTAGATGTCACAACATGCAATTAAAAGGAACATTGATGTCTTCTGTCAGTCCGAAGAACACCAGTAATGGAGAACTGTGGGTCAGGCACGTACCCTGGTTAAGTACTGAGGACCGAGGGAACTCTGAGGAGGGGGTGGAGCCTGGGTAAGCAGGCACTGCAAGCGTGCACCTGGAGGCTCTGCTGCTGACGGGCAGCTGGTGGCTGTGGACCAACCAGCAAGGTGTGGACGGAGGTTATCAAATCCCTGGTAGCTGGCTTCGGGCTGCTCCTGGACGCAAGATCTTTTACCTACGGCGGGGAGGGTGCGTAATGAATGAGTGTGTGCCAAGGAATTTACAGAACCAGAAAAGCCACCCCAATTTATAAAGCAAAGAGCACATCCTTTTTAAAAAGCTGTTATTTAATGAGCTTTAAGGGAAGAAAACATATTTCTCTCCTCTCCTGGCCCCAGACAAGCTCGTGGGGCCAGTGGAAAGATGAAGTGACCTAAGGGATTTTCCAACTTGAAAATGAAAGTGTTTTTGCAAATTTTAGTTGGGGAACAGGGAATACGGGCCTCTGTGTGGTACCAAGTAGTTTTTACAGCACCACCACGCATCATTCCTCACTTTCCCTACCTCCCGAGTTTCACAAACGTGGCGGAGACGTCGCACACCTTACACAGACCGCACGGGGGTTTGCTGGCAGGTCGTGAAGAGAATGCCAGCTGACCCGACAAGGTCGCTCCTGCTCCCTTGGGTGGCACCTATTTGGCTTTTTTAAGCTTTTTAAATAGAGGGGTGATTTGGCAGTGATACTCAAGTGATGCTCAAACCTGAGTAGCTCCCAAAGCCTTTTATTTAAAAAATTACTTTTATAATAAAATAATACCAATAATCAGTGTGATGTATTCATTCATAATAATAACTTGCTGAGCACTAACTATGTGTTGGGAATTTCAGGGACGGTCTACTACAATTCCCACAGTGACCCTCTTAGGAAAACAGTCCTGTTTGCCCCAGTTTGGAGATGAGAAATCTGAAGGCCCGTGGGTGTAAGGTGCCTGCAGACTACAGAGCTAGTTACCACTGCAGCTCGGATTCGCCCCCAGGGGGCCCTGCCTGTCGCTGTGCTGGCATCGTCACACACACCTCCTGCTCCCCGCAGACTGCTGCCGAAACTGCAGGCCCTCTCCCCAAGGACAGCCTCACCACTGCAGGGCTCTGTGTCCCGCTCTCCGGGGAACGCCTTGTGAGAGAGAGGCCTCACGTCATCAATGACAGCACCCCGAACAGTCTGGTGAAACGGCTAAGAACATTGCATCCGATAGGCCAGGGTCCAGCCACTGGCTCAGCAGTCGACGAGTGCAACACCTGTTTAAGTCGCTGACTTCACCTTTCTGAGGCTGAGTTTTCTTTTCTGTTAGCGCAAGCCATCCTTCTTACCCTATCGGATTAGTGGGGACATGAACATTCAATGCAATAACTATATAAAGTGCCGGCAATTAGTGAGTGTTCAATATAGTGATGTCGATGTCTCTGTTTCGCTGAGGTTTTCTGGAAAACTCATCCTTGGCTGCGTCTTCTTGACTTTCTCTGAGACTTCACTGAGGGAGGGTCTTTCAGTCAGTAATTACTGAGGACCAGCTATGTCAAGCACTGTGCCAGGCACTTGGGATAGACAAATGAACATCATCCTTGATCTTAAAAAAACTGCTTGACTGGTCAAAGGAGTAGACCCAAAAAATAACAGTAGAATGTGCTAACGAAGGCGTGGCTGCTGCACTCGGGAGCACGAGGGACAGCTAATTCTTTGTGGGGGCAGTCGAGGGATGTTCACAGATGTGCCTCGGGCTAGATAAATACACGGCAGATCCAAATTCTGTGCCCCTCCGAGAGAAGAGGATGGCGAGGCAGCATTTCTCCATGGTCCATAATGAGCTTCCTTCCAGCACAAGGCACAGATGTTACCCGAGGCTGCCCTGGTCGCTGCATTCCCACCCAGGGTGGCCCGAAAAAGGAACAGTGAGACTTCTGTGCCCACCAGTGAGACAACAATTCTCCATGTAGCACCTACGTCCAGACATAAGGTTTCTACTTCCCGTCTGCTGCACCTGAGAAGGCTGCTTCCCTCACTGTTCAGAGTTTCCATCAGAAGGAGCTCAGCTGGAAGAGAAGATGGGCAGGCTCCCTTTCACTGGGCATCATTTGTTTTTACCCGGGCCAATCAAAGTACATGTCTTTCACGTAAAATCTGCTCCCAGGTCCACAGATCAACCCAAACCTGGCCGCCCCAATCTTTCCTGCAGCAGTTTCCTTGGCAACCAGCACCCAGCCAGAGAGAGAACTCACCGAGCCACAGTCAGCGCTCTCACTGCTTTTCAGAAGTAAGAGACCACCCCAGGAGGCTCTCTCCCGCACAAATGCAGACCAGCTGCCATTACTTGTATTTGCAGAGCACTTTTTATCTGGGAACCTCAAAGCAGGAGTGCTTTCGCAGCAGGGATCTCACCCCATTGAGCCCACAGAGTCACTCACATTGTTCCTATAAGAAATCAAGAATGTGAAAATCAAAGGATTCTCCAGTGGACTCTTTGTTCTCCTTATTTTTGAATTTACTTTAAAGCAATATCCTTGACATTCCTTCATAGGTACTTTTCGGCCATCTGTGAAAACGCTACACGAAAACGCTGTGGTGAGGATCGCAGACCGTTGTATGTTCCCCCATCAGTGCAGCCCCATGGATCTTCCCCAGAAACCAAAGCTGAACCCAGCTGACGTCTGAGCCGGACGTTGTGACTGTGGTTCATCGCGTGGCTGGGGAGTGTCAGTGAGGAGGGTTCACACAGCGTTAGAGTGACTTCTCTTCTCTCCTCCTGCCAACCACAGGTCATAGCTGGGGCGTTCCTAAGGAGCTACTAACAATGAGAAGAATTCAAGGGTGCCCATTTCAGAGTATGAAGCTTACCAAACAGGGATCATTTAGGGCACGGCTTCTCAAACCCTAGTGTCTATGTCAGGGGTGTCAAACTCATTTCCACCGGGGGCCACATCAGCCTCATGGTTGCCTTCAAAGGGCCGAAATAATTTTAGTACTGCATAAATGCAACTACTCCTTAGCTGTTAAGGAGCTGAAATTACATTCGGCCCATCGAAGGCAACCACGAGGCTGACGTGGCCCCCGGTGGAAATGAGTTTGACACCCCTGGTCTGCGTGAATCACACCTGGTGAGCACGTTAAGTGGCTGGTTCTGATTCCATTGGTCTGGAGCAGAACCAAAGGTTCTGCATTCATGACAAGTCCCCAGTGTTGCTGGTGCTGCTGGTGCTGCTGGTGCTGCTGGTCAGGGGACTGGGCACTCAGAAGGCAGAGTTCAGGCTCTGTGTCTGTACCGTGAGAGCACGCGTGTCCCTGCCCGTGCCGCGAGAGGGGAGAGACAGGGAAGCACACCTTTCGTTCTTGTAGGGTTTTCAATATTTTAAAGCGTTTTCACGTACATTCCTCTTAGGCAAGCAGGATAACACTAACTAGTAATATCATCTGGATTTTTCTACCTAGTGACCCAGATCCATTTTTTTTTCTGTACTCGTTCATCAAAAGGCTACTCTAAATATTTTTGTCATTTATTATAGTATTTTTAGCATTTTTATAGTATTTGTATATGAATTAGGAAATTATTATTACGACTGTTATTAAGCATACACGCTATTGAAGTGTTCTGAACACAAATGGGCTCAGGTTACTGGGAAATCACCTTGTAGATCCCAGCAGGGCTCACAGAGAGCTCTGAGGAAGGGAGTCTCCTGACCAGTGACGCCCTCCCGAGACTTGCACAGCCGTAGTTAAGTGAACTTTGCTGCTTTGGCCCAATATTCAAAAAAACATTTTTTTAAAGATTTTATTTATTGTCTTTTAGAGAGAGGGAAGGGAGGGAAAAGAGAGGGAAACATTAATACGTGGTTGCCTCCCGTGCGCCCCCTACTGGGCACAACCTAGGCATGTGCCTTGACTGGGTATCAAACTGGCAACCCTTTGGCTTGCCGGATAGCACTCAATCCACTGAGCCACAGCAGCCAGGATCCTCTAGCCCAATATTTACTAGCTTCTCTCCCAGCTGTAGTGGCTTGAATGCTGTCCTCCACCCCAAGATAAAATTCCACCTGGAATCTTAGAATATGACCTGATTGGGAAGAAGGGCCTTCACAGATGTAAGGCAAGGATCTGAAGATGAGATCAATCCTGATTTAGGATGGGCCCTACATCCAAGGAGTGTCCTTATAAGAGACAGAAAAGGAGAAGGCACAGAGACGCAGGGAGGAAAGGCAGGTGAGGGTGGAGGTGGGGAACAGAGCGATGCTGCTGTAAGCCCAGGAGCCCCAGCTGGCATCGGGAGCTGGGAGACACAAGGAGAGATTCTCCCATAAAGGCTTTGGGGGGAGTGTGGCCCTGCTGGCAGTGTGGTTTCAGGTTTCTGGCCTCTAGAACTGTAAAACAATATGTTTTTGCTATTGTAAGCTATCAGGTGTGTGGCAATTTGTTGTGGCAGCCCTGTGAAGTGAACATACACCTCCTTACAGATATTATGTGGTTAAAAATGGCCCAGTCTTGGGAGGTTTCTCTCAGGGCTGCAGATGCTCTGGCCCAGGGTCCCAGTCATTGGCCTTGGCTTGACCGAACTCCACGGGGACTGTGGGTGAGTGTGGTGGCATTAGCCCTGAGGACAGGTCGATTTACTGTTAGATAACTGGAAATGACAGACATTCTCTGACCAGACACATTTGTGGACTGAAAATGAACTTGCTGTACCCTCAAGGAAGGTGAGTCTCAACTCAGAATTCATTCAATGAAATAGGACCTCATTCCTGATGGTCTGTCCTAAAGGCAGAAAAGTTTTGTGCGTATTTGTAACTACAAAATATCTATAGATAGATTTATACCTTGAAAAAGTCTCTTTCCTACACATTTTGTCCTTAACGTCGAGTTTTAGTCAGTCCTCGTCTAAGTCTTGCTCACTTCAGACGTCCACAGCAGCGTTATCCCTCTGAAGGTCCTTCGGCCTCTGGTGGCCTCCGCAGATGTATGGAGCTCTACTGCCATCTTGTGGTAGTAACGTGCCACTACACCCATCTGTTTGACGGGGTTCCTGTTCTTACCAACAGAGGGAGTGGATTGAGGACCTGGCTGGAGGCCAAAACCCTTGTTCACAATTTTGAGTTTTTGGCTTTTAGCGGGTATGGCAGGGTGAGGTTTGAAATAGAATAATGAGAAGAACCACATAGTACAACTTATGTTTGCCTGTTATTAAAGCAGTGGAAATTCACAAACACTGCATAGCCTCCTTGGAAGTGAAGACAGACTACTTTGAATTTCCGATTCTCTCTGTGATCCCACCCCTCTCCCCAGCCTAGGCTGCAGTGCCAGCCAACAGGCAGGCCCCTGGGGTGGGAGGGTGGTGAGGTTAGAATTTTAGGGGCTGGCTAACGCCTGGTCTGCTACTGGGCTTCCTGTTACATTTGGAACTGAGAGGCCGCCTACCCCTCTGCTGGCTGAACTCTGTCAGATTGCTTGTTTGTTTAACTCTCTAACAATTGGGGTTTTCATGGCCCAGTTGCCTAGGAAATGGGATTTACATAGCTCAGAGTCATATTTGGTGTGTGACTGCTATTAGACAGAAAGAATTACTCTTTCTTGGTCTCCATCTAACTTTTCGATACGGTGGGACGTTCCTGGCTGACTGTGCCTTCCTCAGCCTCCAATAACGTTGCCAAGCTAGTGAAAGCTCAGAGCGCTGGTTGGAGCAAGAGGGAAGGATCAGCCCCTGGAAACGGTGGCCAGTCACGCCTTTCTGCTTTCTAGGCTTGGAACTCACACCTTTCTACTCAAAGTAAGACACCCCGACTCCGCATCACCGAGAGCAGGGCCTGCTTCACAGATCTGAGACCTATGTGTTCACACAGGGCCTCCTGCTCAGAAGGGCCTGGAGCTCGGCTTAATGTTCTATTGCTGCCATCTTGAAATCCTTAATAATTTTTTTAACAAGGGGCCCTTGCATTTTTATTTTTCAATGGGCTTTCAAATTACTTAGCAGGTCCTGACTGGGAGTTTGTTAGAAATACATCATTTGAGCCCTCCACCCCGCAACTCTCCGAATTCTAAAATTGAATCTAAATTTTAACAAGGTCCCAAGTGACTTGTTGCGACATTCCAGTTTGAGAACCACTGCTCTTAGCTTTGAGGTCGCTGGGGCTCAGAGGAGTAAGCAGCAGTTGGGTGCCTGGTGCAGAGCACAGGGGAAGATCTGCATTCTCCTCTTCAGAGCAGAAGATGCGAGAGACATTCAGACTAGAGGGCCTGTGGGTAAGGGCAGTTGGGAGAGGATTAAATTGGAGGACAGAGGAGAGTGGGAGACATCATTTTACAGTACAGGGAGTAATAGCCTCTCCAAAACAATTTACTTTAAGTCTTAGTGACCTGTCACGCATTTTGAAGAACTCAATTCTAACTTCAGAGTACAAAGGGAGGTTGAACAATGACTGACCGTTGCTTTTCGATTTGGGGAGATAACCTGGCCAATGTTGAGCTGTTGGTCATCATGCAACGAGGCAGGAACTCCCATGATTAGAGACAAGTGGTTGTTCATCTTCTCTCAGGTTCTTAGCTCTCAAACAGTGAGAGCTAATACTGTGTTAGCCCTCGAAGCTCCTCCCCCTGCCTCTTTCTCTGGATAAGCACACTTTGCTGTATAGCCTTGGGGTGTTTGAACATTTACAAAAGAACAGATTGGAAGAGTCTTTGACTTCAGGGTGGCGTTGCTTTCAGAAGAATAAGAAATCCCCATAGAAAAGGCTCCAGTATGCCAACCAGTAGAAATAGTGGTGGTGGACTTATAGGTTCAGATCAATTTATAATGTAAAATTATACTGTTGCAATAACTGTGAAAATTTTAAATAGGATTTTTTTGGAACTTGGTATCCTAGAGCACTCCGGTTACACTTGGAATTTTAATGAACCCATTTCCAGCACAGAAATCTCCATATTGATATGCATAGGTTGAGAAATCAAGACACCATTTCTGATATGCATTTAAATAAAGGAAAAACAGAAGCACACCAAACCAAAGCAAAGTAGGATTGACTTTGGAGTACAAGGTAGAGAATTGCATGCAAGAATAATCTTGGTTGCAGGTAACCAAAAAGTAGAGAATTTAACTTGGTCTCTCAGTTGAAGGAAGAGCTGTAGACCCCTCGAACACTGTTACTATAGCCGTGGTGGGAGTAGGAGGTGAAACGTTTATGTTTCTCAAAAGGAGATCAAGTTTCAGTAGACGGAGAAGCAGTGACTGGGGACCGCGGAGTCTTCCGTCTTCCCGCCACTCATTCATTCTAGCATCTTGTTTTTTGGACACATTCTATGTGCCAGGCACTAAAGTACCAGTTCACGTCATTTTTTTCTTTGAGTTGTTTTCAAAGGATTTACAAAGAGTTTCATCAAGCTATTGTATTATAACATTATTGGAAAAGGGCATAGAAAGAAAGAAAAAATACACTAGTCATGAGCTCTGGGACAGTTGGTATGAGAGTGCTGAGTAGGGCTCTGAATAGCCGGGGTGAACTGAGGCTGTGTGGTGGGCTCTGCTGTTCCCACAGCCGTCCCAGGAAGAACGTCAGGAGGCCCGTGAACTTCGACAGGAAGAAAAAGAAATGTGCTTTTACTTTTTTTTTTTACCTCTAAGTGAAGATTGGGCATTTCTTTTCACTGTCACTGTAGGCTGCAAACCACAAGCGCATAGCCGTACCTGTGACTATGCTGTCAGTAAAGTCACAGATATTTCTGCATCCCGTTGGAGTTGCTGCTGCTATCTTGAGCTATCACTTTTGCTCATCACTGCTTCAAAAATACAGTGGTTACTGGATCTTTCATCATTTTATTTAATACTTCAGTGAAGAAGTCACATATATTAGTACTTCACAAATTTGTTTTTGAAATGTTTTAAAATTGTTTAATATAATTTTTTTAACCCTATGTATTTTTTAAATGAGCCAATGAGCTTAATATTGCTCTGAGAAGGAGGCTAAAGGCTTTACCAGGCACCACAAGGGTCCAAAGCATAAAAGGATAAGAACCCTGTGGCAGAAGGAAGCATAGGTCTCTAGAAGAAAAGGCTTTTCCAGACATTAATACATCATTACAAATACAGATATGTGCATCTATGGGAAAAAACAAAGATATGGAGTAATACGTTGAAAAAATCTGGCAAAATATATAGCCAATGTAAGAAGAATTTTTAAATTAACACAATAAAAAGCAGAGGCAAAACATTGGAGAGAGGCTTGGTGACTTGATGGTGGAGCGAACGCGCGATTGGCGGGAAGAGTCAGTGGGACCGGCGTGCACTTCCTTCCTGGTGGTTTTACTCCGTGTGTTGGTGGAACTTGGAAAATCTAGAGGAATGGAGAGAGAACGAAACACACGCTAGTGCAACAAACCAGAACATACTTGCTGCTCTCGCGAGCTTACGTTCCGGTGTGTGTGTGCAGGAAGGGCAGAGTTCACTCACACGGATGTGCCCATTTTCCGCTGAAGGCACAGGGGTTGTCTGCCTCCCCCCTTTCCGGGCTGTGTCTTCCCCACTTGTTTCTCCACGTAGAACGTGTGCACTACCGAAGGCAGGGGCTGCGGTTATGGCCATTCTGGGTGCTGTTTAGTTTTGGTGCATATATGTTTATTTATCTACTGTGTCTCCTCTGAGGTGTGCGTACTTTACGAAGTCACTGTGGCAGAGCAGCATGTCATTCACCCACACATATTGGCTGGATCCCACCTGAGGGGCAGGGACAAGCCCCAAGGGTTTACCACCGATGTGAGCCAAGAAGAACTGTGAAAAATGTTTACGAGGTGGGATAAGGCAATAAAGCCGGAGGTAACATCAAATTCTTATAAAAAAATAATGAGGATCATGGCTAGAAAAATGCAGGTAGACTTTAAATGATGGGGTGATGGTGGACACTGGAGGAGAGGCAGTTAAGAGGGGAGGCAGTGGGGAGATTCAGGTCAGAGTGTGCGCTCGTTCAGTTTGTCACTTGCCCATCCATTCGTTCATTCTTCCATCCATCCGACAAGTGTTCACTGGGCGCCCACTATGGCCGCGTGCCGTTCAAGTGCTGGAGAGAGTGCACGGCAAACTTCTCGTGCTCAGGATGGCAGGCCTAGCTGGGTGGAAGAGCGGGGACAGGGACCGACGACGGCGAAGCTCCTCCGAGGGAAGGGACGCTGCACACAGACGCCGTGTCACGGAACCAGTTTTGGAGGCAATAACTTCAAGAGCGTATGGACTGACTCTGGGAGGACTGAAAAGCTCCGTGGGCCTGGGAATCAGGCCTGTCAGCTCAACCCCACGATGCAGCTACTTGTGACTGATGCAGTAGGGTCTGGGGGCTCAGAATAACATTACCTTGGAACCAAAGGATACGTCTGGGCTTGGCTAAAGACAACTTTGTTCTGTCTCCTTTATTCATACTCTTCCTGCGCTGCAGACGATGTGCACAAGAGGTTTGGTGGTGCAAATGGTGACTGCAGGCAGAGAAGGACACAGAGGAGGGGGTGAGCAGAGGAAAACTTTAGCGGTTTCAGGGGGTGGAGAAGAGTTTACCTGCCCCCCTTCCCTATTGCTGCAACTGCCCCGGTAACAGCACAGGCGCTGGAGAGACCCTGCTGGCCAGGAGCTGCGTTCAGGCAGAGAATGGTCTGGGTGAGAGGCCTTCCCCATCAGGTGGACTCTTCATCCTTGAGGATCTAGCTCGTCTGTCAGCACCAACTGGAAGATGCAGAGCACGTTGCAGGGCAGGCTCTGGGGTCATCTAGACCTTGGTTCACATCCCAGCTCCATCACTAACTGGCCTCCTGCTTAGCTTCGCCAAGCTGCAGAAGTAGTGGTCCTAAGTACTTAATGCATAAGACTATTATGAGAATTGAACATAATCCTGTAGCTAGCCCTAATCAAATACGTTACTGCAATTTTAAAAATATAATGATCTCTCTTAATAGGTAGAGTGCTCCTTTAAGACAGGGTGATTTTTTTTTTCAGTTTTATATCCCAAGTACTTAATATCTAATACCCAACGAAGCCCTTAATGATGTTGGTTAAGTATAATCAGATCACATCTCAGGCTGGGATTTCTGGAAAGTAGGTTGTCAGGGTCAGTAAGAAACCACGAAGATTTAGCAAAATCGCTTTTCCTCCACTTCTCATCACTGTAGGTCCTGAAATCATAATGCAGATTTATCTGACCTGCAGAGAGATTTCTGCTTCTCTGTCTAGGAAAACATCCTCGAGCTGCATCAGGGCCTCCTGTTTCAGTGCCTTGCCGGGCTCTGTGCTGCCCTACCGCCCGCCGGCCTGTGCTGGAAACCGGACTCACCAGCTATCTTCGTCTCCTGCTGACCCAGTCTAACAGATACTTTCGGGTCTTGCAGACCAAACAACTGGTGGCCTCAGAGGAAAATTCAGGCAACTGTTTAACAAACTTTAAGCAATTGATGTAGTGACATGTTCCCAACTGCTTTCTGGTCTCAAATTTGATATTGAGTTAGCTGTATTTTTCTTTACAAAGGTAAAGCCAGCATGGCCTATAAAAATGTAAGGGCTCTTAGAAGGCGTGAATGAGATCTCAAAGGTTATTTTATGACCAAGCAACATGAAACTAGTTCTTAAGCATTTGTGAAAATGCTGATTATGAAATCTATGATCACACTATTGGAGAAGAAAAATATCATGACATTAAAAAAGCTAAAAATTTCTTTTTACATGTCACTTTTAGAGACTCTACTATATTTGACAATATATTTTCTGAGGTTCTGTTGAAGACGATTTAATGTATTGCTTGGTTAAGTAAACCTACTCTAAGGCAAGGTGTTACAGATCAGTCAGGGGTTCAGAAAGAAGAGATGGGCAGAAGACCTAGATGCTTTGACAGAGACGCAACAACTAATATTTTGGTGCATCATATAACTTGCAATGATCTGGCAACCGAGCAACAGAATTGCCTCTTTAATTAGCACACTCACACAGTAGCAGAAAAACAACCTTCCGTTTGATTCTTACTGAGATTTATTGTTTTTTAATAATGCCACTTTTCAGAAGTATAGTCATGTGCTCACTTAGACAGGCTGACAAAGTGAAAACTGGTACGTGATGCAAAGTACCCTTTGGGCCATAGATTAAAACATAGATAGTGCAGTGACAACTCATCAAATGCCCGCGGCAGACAACAAGTCCCAGCCTCCCCTCCCCACGACGTTGCACCATAGAACCCACAGTGGATGTCTGGGCCAGACACAGAACACAGATGGCTACCAACTGACATGAAAAGTAAATTTTATTAAACATGTTTACATACATGAGTTGGAAGTTCATTTAAAAGCACAGGGAAGTGTTAAGACAAGTGGTCAAAATAGAAAGATACTATCCAATTATAATTAGTTGGTTGTTGGCCACTAAGACAGAACGGAATCTAGTAGAAGTGCACCAATGCTTCGGTTCTTCCTGCTCAGCACGGTGAAGAGTGGTCAGTCTGTGCCCTGTGCAATGATGGGCAGGTAATTCTGGCGTGTAAATAAGGATAACGAATTCACTTGGTGCAGGCAGTATGTCTATGGATTAAAACCTAGTGTGTACACAGTGTCTACATGTGTTACAGCCCCACAGTAGGAATCTACACCAAAATACGGATTAGAAGGAATTTGGTCCATACTACATCACGTTTTCCAGAGGGTAAAAAATAAAGTCCATCTATAGACATTTCACCCCAGGCTCGCAGATTGAACCTGCCGAAAGCCTGCAAAATGTCTATAACAAAAATGGATGGCTTAGATTTCTTGGTTATTTCAGTATAGTAATTAACGAGCAAACTGTACAAGTACATGCAACATACAAGCAAGCCTATGTGGAACTAACATACATTATTAAATAACCTTTTGTTTCTTTTCTTTTTCATTTTTTGTTATTTTTTTTACAAAACGTGCATGCAGCTTTAAACAGTTCCGAGTCATGCTGCTCTATCTGTGTAATCACAAAAGGTTGAACGACTCATAAAAGGAGGGCGAACGTATCGATGCGCCTGCAGAGTCTGCAGTAGGTAACAGAGATACAGAATGTCACAAGGGAAATTCAAGGCCAAGAAAGACTCCGATGAAGAAAATGCAAATTGAAATTTGACTTTTATTCCCCCCCCCCAAAAGTAAGATACTTTGCATTAAAAAATCAAGCTTTGTGCTTGCATCGATCTCAAAGAAATGTAAACTGAAATTTGATAAAAACGTTAGTTTAGTGCAGAATATTTCAACTGGAATTTCCAGTGGAATATTGAACAGCTCATACCATGCTCTTTCCGGGGCAGATGGGTATGTCTACACAGAGACATGGCTGGGAAGCCTGGGCGTAGCTGAGAGTGTCTTAGGCTCAAATCCATTTATAGTCACCGTTTTGGGGAGTCAAAAGTGTGGTTCACACACATGAGCATATACTTTTTTTTTTAACATCAGGAAGTAAAAGGCATTGCAAGGAGTGTTTCCAAAGTACAATTATGCAGCTAGTTTTAGATCTCAGCATGAGTTGCAGATTGACTTCCTTAAAAGTCTCCCATGCAAAACAATGGAAAACAAAAATTAATGTTTTAGAATGCAAACAGACACACTCTTCCTTAAAAAAGGGAGTCTGTGATTATTTGTTTGGAGAGTAACTTTTTGTTTTCTGGGTTTGACACGTAAGACTTTGAAGAACGGTAAAATGAAAGCCCTCCCCGGGCCTCCCCTTGCCTAGCTGTCGAGCACTTTGGGCAGGTGCCGCAGAGACTGCTTCAGCCCTTTTTTTGGTGCTTTTGGAAAAAGAAAGGAAGGGTCTCTGTCAGCATCACGAGGCCTGTCATGCCACAGCCAAAAACCAGTGAAAATAACAGACGCAGCAAAAACAAAACAAAACAAACCCCAAACCAACAAACAACACACAGAGAGACAAAACACAAAAGAACAAAACTTCTTAACCAATGGGGAAATAACACTGCTTGTGGCCTGTGTAGGAACGTGTAAAACACAACTTTCACAGAGTGAGAGTTTCCAGTTCGTCCTGTTTGCTGTGTGTGTGTGTGTGTGTGTGCAAATTTGAAGTTTCCTCTTTTTCTGTTTGGTAGAAGCATCAGTGACTCTCACTAGCACGTTGGCTCCTACTGCAATTTCACAGACTGCCTTGTTCTGTCGTACGAAGCTGGGATTGAAACAACTACTGGGACACATTACTGAAAAACTACTACAGGCAAAACACAAGTTGATTGTCTCCAACAATGCTTTTGATCATGAAATATCTGGTTCAAATAATTATCTTGAAAGGTAGAGTTTTATTGGAATGACTCTGGTATGAGTTCACTATGATCGAATGCAGGGAGGCCCAGTTGAACTTTCCAGAGATGATTGGGAAGCCCGGCGGGTTAGGGGAGTAAGTGTGGGATCCACCAGTGATGACGGTGGGAACAATTTGTACCATCCGATTACCATACTGGACAGGTCAAGTTCTTCCAACAAGATCTGAGCCACTCCCATAAAGCATTTATGGTCCATTCTGCCATAGTCTCCCCAGACAATCACCTGTAGAGACAGAGAATTGCAATAAAACTTGAACTTCTCTCTCCTCTACGTTAGAAGAGTTGAAAGCAACTATTCTGTAAAAGTGGGCCAGTCAGTGAAGGAGAGGAAGTGAATATAACCAACACCACAGAGGAGGACTAGATAAGAAGACACTAACAGGAAGGTACTCAAAGACACTTCACAATGATTTTTAGATTTGATGGAATGCAAACAATGCTTCATTGGTCAATGAGGGGTATTACATATATAAGCCATGTTTAAGAATTAATATAGAGCCCTGGCTGGTGAGGCTCAGTGGACTGAGTGCCTGCCTGCGAACCAAAGGGTTGCCGGTTGGATTCCTAGTCAGGGCACATGCCTGGGTTGCAGGCCAGGCCTCCCGCACGGGGGGGAGCATGAGGCAACCACACACTGATGTTTCTCTCCCTCTCTTTCTCCCTCCCTTCCCCTCTCTAAAAATAAATAAATAAATAAATAAATAAATAAATAAATAAATAAATAAATAAAAATCTTAAAAAGAGAATTAATAGAGAAGTTTATTTATCGATAAATTCAACAGCTTCTTTAGTAACCACTCTCCAGTAAGCGATGTGCAGGGTGATGGACAGAAATGAAAATGTGTGTAAGCTAGGAGGGCAGAACAATCCAACTCAGTGTACAACGGAGTGCTTGCACGATGGAGTGTGTATAAAGAGTGAGAATATCCACTAGATTTCTTTTACATTATGGGCTTGTTAGTGAAGGGGCAGTTTGAACATAATTGTAAGCTGTGTTTTGTGAGAACTTGCCTGCCAATTTCGATTTGATCAGATGACTAATACATCAGTGAGCTCATGCACACTCTGGGTCAGTACCTGTTGGGGCCAGACAAGCATCCATCACACTGACTCCCACCTCGAGGGAACTCGTTTGCCTGCTTTATGCAGGAAGGGTGGAGAATCTTGCCTTTTCAGTTTACTGAGTAACTTTGCCTAATCATTTAACCTCTGTAGTCTAGAGACGCCGTCTCTAAGATGGCCATGGTGATATTTACTGCACACGGTGGTTACAATTTTTAAAAGAGCTAATGCACGTAAGCACCTACTAAGGCTCCCGACGCTCAACCAGTCCTGAATGTTTGCTGGTCCCTGCGCACTTCTGCTTCCCCTTTTTTTCTTCCTTTTGCATCCCATGTCTGGCACATAATAATGCTCGATAAGCTATTATTAGCATCATTCACCTTTATATCTATCTAGCATCTATCTATCTATCTATCATCATCATTTATCAAGAAGGGGCAAGGGATATAAAATAGGGCAAAACTAGAGGACAGGATAGAGAAAAGGAAGAAAAGAAGGGAGGGACAAAGTAAACATTTTGTTTTCCATTAAATCCCATAAATTACAGTAGGGGATTTTACCATTCACTGTCAAAAATGGGTAAATCCCTAGATATTTTTAACGCAGTACATTATTGTGCTGTGAATCAATGGTGTGTTACTCTTTCCACTCAAGGATGTCACACCACATTTCTCCCTGCTGACCTTCACTCTTTCCCTGTGTGACCACCTCTTCAGTGTTCGCGTGGACAATGTGGATTACTGACCTGAAGAACTTTACCCTGTGGACTTTCGTCAAAAACCAGGGACTGTTGATACAAAGGATCGAGGGTTTTCCGTGCAATTCTGGTCTTCTTCTTGGCTATACACGCTCCGTTTTCCAAAAGATACACTTTGACATATGGAGCTAAAAGGCAGTATTAACATATAAGACATTAGTCCTTTACGTAAGATTGATTTTATTTGACGATGTCTTACTAGAGATTCAGAGATACTTATCGAAAGTTTTCCACTGACTATTTAAATCATTTGAAACTCCCAGTGCTTCCTAAATTCTACTCCTTAGCTCCCATATGTTACTGTTACCGCCATTTTCCTCCTTTTAAATAAATGTAGGCAAAGTCATGCTAAGACTTTGACTTACTTGGGGTAGAGCTGCAATAACAGTTCAGGTTTATATCTCAAAGCTCATTGCTTCCTTTTATTATTAGAAAATAAATTTTTTTCTTTTGTATTTGTAACTGTATAAAAATTGATACAAACTAAGAAACAATCATAACTAAACATTTCTTAATATGACAATATTATTCCTAGTACTTTCTGACAGAATAATTGTGCAAAGTTCCATTTCTACAGAATCAGAGAACACAGAAAAGCTGCCTTTTTAATCAATTAGATGACAAAAGACAGAGCATAGAAAATTCCAGTGCAGGCAGAAATGTTTTTTGCCTGTGCAGGGTTTTCTTGTCCAAGCATCTCTCCTTACCAGGTGTCGATTTGGAACCAGGCTTCTGCGTGAGGCTTCGGGCTCTGATAACTTCAACTTCTAATTGGCCCTTTTTATCCTCCATTCCAATTTGTATATCACCTACAAGTGGACGGGAAGCAAAGGGTTTCAGCTTCTTTGCAATTGTGTGCAGTTAAAAAATAAAGGCCCATAACAGGCTCCAAACTATGATCCTTATGGTCCCGACAGAATTAATATTTAGAGCCCTCCAAGTCCACTCTTCTCTCCCTGCCTTCAAGTCAGGTTTTGAAATGTTTCTCTTTATTTTTCTGGTACTAAGCTAACTTAAGAGAGTCCCATATTATTTTATAAGTTGCTTAATGACAACAATACTGAAATACTTAAGTGATTCTTGTACTCTAATAAGATTTCTTATCCTTATATCATTTAGTATCTAATACTTCTTAATAAAAACATAATTTATCTATATTTCTCCTATCTAGAGAAACCACCACTAGTGTTTTGGTGAATATACTAGGACTGTCATAAGTACTTTCCTCTTTCCCATCCTTTCTCCTTCCTTCTTAACTATCTGTCTAGCTATTATGACCACATAGCCTCAATTTATTGATTGTACGGAACACTAAATAGGCACGTAATTACCTATTTAACCACATCCCTGTTGATGGAAATACAATTATTTACATTGCTGCTATTATAGACAGCACTATCATGAATAACTTTATAAAGAATTTTTGCACAGTTGGTCAATTATTTCTTGAGCACAAATTCCCAGGTTTTAAGTACCAGGTCTCACTGAACGGGCATTCAAAAATCCCATGCACATATCCTTCGGGAAGGCTGTGCCAGTTTCACTGTCGCCAGAAATGTTCAGCCCACTAACAGTGCTATTAGCAACACATCTGATTTTTGCCAACCTGAGGGTTAAAAAGTTGTGATCTGCATTTCCTTGATCATTAGGAAGGCTGAGCACATTTCTAAGTGTTTTCAATTTATATCCCTTCTCTTATGTCTTGCCTGCCATGTCCTCTACCCATGTTTAATGAGATGCTCTTTTTCTGATGGATGTGATGCTTTGTCTCTGAACATGTTCAATGTAATTATGCCTCCGTTGTTTTTAGTTAGTTCAGTCATCTCTAGTTTTCAGTTGTGAATTCTCTTTATTTGTCAGGTCAGTTGATCAACTTTGTGGCTCTGGGTTGTTCATTAGTTTTATATAGTTCTGTTTTAGATCTCAGCTCTTGGAGGTCTCTTGGTCTTTTTTGTTTCTGTTTTAATCATGTATACACATAGTTTAATGAGTCAAATTTTCTATAAGACTTCTTTATTAGTATAAAATATTTTATTCTCCCTGCCAACTCCCTGGCTTCCAAAAGTCACTGCTTTCATAATTTTCAAAATTTTTATCTGATTTATTTTTTACTTTTTGGCATTTGCCCCCACATCTCTAAATACTATTCTTGTAATGTCCTATGTTTTTGCTTCAGATATTATTATTGAGTTTTCTATCATCCCCACCACATACTGGACCCTGTCTGTCGCCCTTCTCCCCAGCATTAATATCTGTATTATTACGATCAGGTAACATTATTTCTAGCTGAGCGAACTGCAATACTGTGATTAGTACTTCCAATTTCTTGAACAGCTTGCCCTTTTCCCTACACTTAGTAAGAGCCTTTTAAGAAAGGGTTTATTTACATCTCTATGTACATATCCCTACGTCAACCCCTTACTCTGTCCTGGTTGCTTACCTCTTCCATGAAATCAAACGTATTAGGCATTCTCCAGACTTTATCTTATGAAACCTGACCTGCTCCGGTTTGGACAAATGGCTCTGAAAGCCTGCTGCGGCTGTTATCTCCAGGTTTCCTTCACTGCACATTTCTCATGGGCTGAAGCATTTATTTACTGGATCTCGTCTTCCCATTTTGGTTCACAATTTTTAAAGTTCACTTTGTTCATTTTGTGGCAGTATATCCTCCAATAGCTTTCTAAGCAATACTGGGTATGAGGGAAATGTTTTGAGACTTTCCTGTCTGAGTTTTTATTTATTCTAGCCTTAAACTTACTTGAAAATTTGGCTGGCTATTGTACTCTATACGGGAAATCAGTTGCTATTCAGAATTTTGAAGGTAATGCTAAGAAGTCTTCTAGCTTCCAGTGTTACTGAAGAGTCCAGTGAGCATCTGATCTGGGCAGCTTCGTGTGGAATCGTCCTCTCAGGAAACCTGGAGGATTTTCGACGAACTTCCAGTGCTGTGCAACCCCACGAGGACGCGCCTCTGTGTCGGCCGGCTTCCGTGCGGTTTCCCGAGTGCTGCGCAGGCCCTGTCGGGCTGGGATCTCGTGTGCTTCAGGAAATACGAGGGCACATGCCACATCTGATTTTCCCCTTTGTTATCTTTCTGTTTTAAAAACTTTATTGCCCCTCCCTGTTATCTTTCTTTTTACTTCATTTAAGGTGCATTTTGTTAGCAGACATTTTCAACGTATCTGGCTTTGGTTTGATCCTTTGGAAATTCTTCCCACACCGAGAGTATAGAAATATCACCTGAAGTGTTTTTCAGTATTTTCCAGTACCTTTCTCCACTCTTTATTTCTCTTTACAGTTTAGTCAGCATATTATTTTTTAAAGTTTTGAAGTAGGAAGGCAATTCCATTACTTAACGTAATTAAACATTTACGCCAACCTCCTTTACTGACAGCCTTTCTTTTTTCCGTGCCACGACATCCTACCCTTTACCCTGCGTTTGGGTCCATTGTAGGCTATCTGATTGGGGTCTGCTGATCATTCCAACATGCAGTACTAACTTTATGCACTTTGGGTAATGTCTCAAGCTAGAAAAATACATTAGGAATTAGATCAGTCATTTGAAACTAACAACACCCTAGCTGAAATGTCACTTTTCACTTGCATTACTATTGTGCTACTTTCAATGACCCCGTCAACCAGGAAATACCGGTTTTGCTGTAGAAAACATGATTCTTACCCATTGCAGGGGTGGCCAGGGTTTGGCGGCCCACAAGCTGGGCAGGTCCCAGTCCATCAAGAAAATCACTGAACTGACTGTCTGCTCCCAGTCGCACTCCAGGAAACATTAAGCTATTAGCAAAAGGAGACAAATCAAAACATTAGCGCTCCTAGAATTCTTTTCATTAGTTTCCACGTGACTACTGATTCTGACCATGAATCATAAATACCATTTAGACAATCGGTTCACTTACTGACTGCAGTGCCTCTGAACTAAGGACGCATATGAGTGAGGTTCAGTGTTGATGGAGAAAAGTCCTCAAGTCTCCAACTAAAAGCTGATGTTCTATTCAGGAGAGCTCAGCTATAGTTTTTAATATATTACATTTCCTAGACACTTACAAATAAAAATCCCTACATAAATATATCACTGACATAAAATGTAAGATGTGAATTTTTACATCATGAAATTTACATAGATAATTGCTCATAAACATTAACAACGAAAAACTTAAAAAATGCGTAATAATATGGAATAAATATTACAGCACACTACATATTCTTACTAATAAAATGTTTTAATTTATTCAATTTATTTACATTTTTATATTTCTGAGATTTTCTTTTAGTTCAAATGGAAATGAATTGATTAAAATATGTGTATTTCTTACTCCATCATGACTGCCCGGGTTTGCTGGGCTAGAACCTTCACTTGAGTAGCAGTCATGCTCTTCTTGTTTATTGGTGTGTCCTGGGTAACAAGGACCAGGCTTGAAAGGACCAGGCTTGGATTTCAATGAATATTTTTTCCATAAGCAGTCCATAGGGATTTACTGTTTCCAACATGCTTCCAGACTTATTATTTCCTCACAATCAAGGGAATTACGGCATATATTACTATCCCTTCCAAAGGCTATGAAAATAAATCTTCACAAGGTTAAGGGCTTATCCATGGTGGAGGTAGATATTATTTGACTTGTTAATTTTTATATCAAAAATGATGTCTCCAGTCTTGTACCTGCACATTATTTTTATAACACTTCATCAAATATTAGTATTTTTCACCAAGTTTATCTCCATAACTTTTACTCCTACTGATTTTCATTCTTGGCTATATCTTGATGGGAGCATGCATCCCAAATCACTCGATCAAATTAAATGAATTTACTAATTTTAAATGGGGACTGCATATCATAAATATTAACTTGGCATAATTTTATTTCACTTTCTAAACAAAATAGAAAAACTTCCAGTAAAGTACAATAAAATAAATCACTAATATGATTGGTAAATGAGATATTTAATAAGTGATAAGTGAAAAATTATAAAGAATTTGTACATGGTCGACCCCCAAGTAACCCACTGCAGAATAATAATTACTAATTTGTAAGATTTATCACCTCAGTTACAGTTCAGTTTTACCAGAAAATTCTCAAGCATAGGAAAATTCAGGTTTTGTGTAGAAATCTACATGAAATAGTAAAAAACAAATCATATAAGCAAAACAAAATTCTAGTTACATTTTTTAATTAATTAATTTAAGAATCAACTAAAACTTTTTAATAAATAAAAAAAATAATGAGGAAGGTAGGTTCTGGTCTTTTATCATGAGGTGAAAATGAGTTAGTGATGTTTTATAAACAAGAAAATGTAAGCTGCTATTATGAGAGTGTTAGACTTACAATTTAGGGCCCAAAATAGTTTGGAGAAAAGTGGGAATATGGAAAATTAGCTCCTCACTTCTAAATTTTAATTCCGACTTCGGTAACTGGGCCAGACGATGAATAGCCCATATGAAAGCATCCATTAAACGTGACATATACGCCCATTAATGGACTATTCTGAGCTCTTCTGGATGGCAGAGACCAGTTTATGTATGTTAACCAGCATTTCATTATTCCTGTGACCATTCTGAGTGACCAGTAGGTGCGGAGGTATGTCTGTGACTGGCTTGTTGAGTAACGAAGCGGCACACGAACCCTTGGTGGCTCTGTTATTTTATCTACGACCACAAGCCCACGGTTCTACGGCCATACAGACGTGCCACATCACTTACTTGCCCTCGGAGCTGTAGCTGTTGATGCTGCCGTCTGTGGACTCGCGGCTTGGCTGCCTCACCATCTTCCTCATTTCGGCCGCCATTCCCGTTTCTGTGCTTCTCTGTATGGTGCTTTTTAACTTCTTGTGGCCGGACTCTGGCAGGAGAGAGAGAAAGGAACTCTAAATTCTGTTCAGACAGTTTCCTGAATATTGACTTTGCAAATGCAATAGTTAATTATGCACACAGTTAAAAGTTTACTCAGAAAAAAAAATGTCTAGAAGAATAATCTGATTAATTAAATCATTGGCCCAAGTGTGCTTTGGCCAAGAGGGGTGGCAGCCACCGTAGACCATTGCTCCATTCCAGAGGCTGCCTGACCCTCTGTGGGCCAAAAGGAACTCATTGCATTACTGCTGCTGAGGCTGGGAACCTCAGTGAAAAACCGATCTGGCTCTGAACTGCTATGTGGAAGCATAATGCTGGACAACCTACCCAGGAATGCGGCAAATGTGTGGGAGCAGACCTCAATGCGTGCGCCGTCTCCTTTAAAGGAGAAGAGGCACTTGGAGCCAAGCATGAAAAATAAGTCTTGGTACTGCCACATATCAGCTGGCCTCATAAAGAGAAACTTCAGTACTTAAGGACTTTCACAGCACTTTATCATACATACTCCTCTTTAATGGCATGTATGTTACCTAGTTAGGTAGAATAGGTATTATCTGAAGTCCAAAGCTTCAAAGTTATCCCACAGTCTTTTGACTCTATACTCATGGTGAATTACACCAGCTGATCATTTTCTTGATAAACTCTAAGTTCAGAGCAACTTCCCTGAGCCCCACTGAAATGTGTTAACCAGCATTCTATTGATAGCAGGATATGCAATTCTAAAACATTTATTTGATTAGAGCAATATCAAAAGGTTAGAAAAACTATTAGACTTAATATCTGCCATGTCTTTTTCATCTATATGTTCTATCAGCATTTGTGGTTTATTTCAACTTTTCATAAAGTATTACTTAATATCCATTAATAACATATGAAAATGCTCTCTATATATAACTATATGAAAGGGGAACCCCCAAAACCCAGAATCATCTTCTGGAGGGCAGGCCCCTTGTAGTACAGGGTTCCCTACCCAGGGGAGTGTTCTAGGAACCCATCAGTGTGCCAGCTGGCATTATTGTGAGAGGCTGCGTTCAGCGTCAGTGACCTTTTTTTGGAAGACTCAACTCATTTGCTCATTTCATGATGGGTGATTTGTGAGCACACCTACCCACAATGTGCTGATTGTTCAGCAGTTTTTGACCAAAAATGACAAGATTCCCATCCCCCACCCTCTCGATTCACTCTCACTCCAAGCGACTTTTGTTTGCTTGGATGAAAAACATCCTCAGAAGGAATCATTTCGCCAATGTGCAAGAGGTGAAACAAAAAATGGAACACTTAAAAGGCATCAAAATCAACAAGTTCAAAAACTATTTTGAGCAGTGGAAAAACTGTCTTGATAGGTGTATTGCATCAAATGGAGAGTACTTTGAAGTGACCGAAGTTTAAACATGTAATAATACACAATTTTTCATAAATGAATTTTTTTGGGTCCACCCTCTTATACATACACTACATATACAGTATATAAACACACACAAACTTTTCAATTTTCATAAAAATCTCTGTGAAGCAGGTGCCTAAAACAGTTAAATAAACCATGACTGTTTCCTTCTGCTTTCAGTTCATTACAACCCTTTTGTAAATTGTCGGACAGAAGGTCCAGATTGGTTATGCGATAGTGACCCCACTCTGAATACTCTCTACAGAAGAGCCGTGGTGATTCCTTAGAAACACGTCTGAATGGGATACTTCTTTGCTCAAACGCTTGTGATGGTTTATCGTCAGTTGAAAGGAAACCCAAAGTTGTTACGGCAGCCTGTGAAATGCCATAGGAGACCCACGCTACCTCTCAGATCTCACCCTCCAGCCCTCACCCCACGTGGCCACTGCTGTCCAGTCACACTGACCCTTGAATTCTCTTGTACACTCCAAGCATGTGCTTCAGGCCCTGTGTCCCTAGTGGCTGTCCCTTCTGATTCTCTTGCCTTGCTCCCTCATTTAAATCAGGTCTCTGTTCTGATGCCACCTCCACAGAGAGGCTTTTTCCAACCCTTATCAATCTTTATCCTCTTGCCACGCTTTATATTTCTTCATAGCATTGCTCCCCCTGACATGAAACCTCTGTTTGCTTGTTGTCTGTTTCTCCAGCTAGAACTTATTTCTAGGAGGACAGGGACATAGGAATCTTGCTTACTGTTATCCCCAATATATTGAACAGTGGTGTAAACTCAGTAACAGGATCACACCACAAACACTAATGTGCAATTTTCTCCATTCCATTTAATATAATTATCATAAAAACATGCCCATGTTTATTCTTTTTAATGATTGCACCAGTCCACTGCATGGTTATATGGTATCATAATTACACCATTTCCTTACTGATGAGCATTTCAGAGGTTTTCAGCTGTTAAAGAAGAGTTTTGTAAATTTCTGAAAGTTGAAATGCTAGTGAAAGGGTAGGAGATCTGTTTAATCTTAACATCCTTTTCTAAGTTGTTCCTTACAGACACTGTAGCAATTTGTCCTCTTAGCAACATTCATATGGATGTACCCATTTACTAATGGAAGGAACAGGAATTTTCTACTCTCTTTCTGGTCTTTGTCTTGCCCATTTGACTTGTAAATGTAGAATATGTACACTTCACAAAGGCAGAGGCTTCATTTATAGCCATTCTGAGTGTCATTAATTTTTGGTACATACAAGGTCTGTCTGGAAAAAGTCCAGCCATTGTTAATATAATGAGAATGGTTTGTGAGACATCGATGTAACCTGGCAGCCAAGGAGAGTGGACTACAATGTGCATGGGTGAACAGTGAGGACTTCACTGTACTAGTCAGTGGGGATGGTAGATACTGTTGAGTGAGCATGTGTACTGTGTGGTTGTCGCCTTCAAAATGACAGCGAGTAGAGGAACAAATCTGCATCAAATTTTGCATTCAGCTTGGGCATTCCTCCACAGAAACTATTCAGATGATTCAGAAGGCCACAGCTATGGGCAACTGGTGACTGGCAGCTTCATCGTGACAACACACCTGTTCATGCATCACGTCTTATACAAGATTTTTTGGTGAAATATCAAAGTACTCAGGTGACTCAGCTCCCTATAGCCCAGATTTGGCATCCTGTGACTTCTGGCTTCTCCCAAAACTAAAATCATCTTTGAAAGGGAAGAGATTTCAGACTGTTGGTGAGATCCAGGAAAACACAATGGAGCAGCTGATGGCAACCTGGAGAACTGTTTGAGGTTCCAAGGTGCCTATTTTGAAGGGGACTGAGGTGTCATTGTCCTATGTACAACGTTTCTTGTATCTTCTTCGATAAATGCCTTTATTTTTCATATTACATGGCTGGATTCCTTCTGGGAAGACCTCGTATATATTTATCTACTGTGCCTCCTTCTGAGGTGTGCGTACTTTACGAAGTCACAGTGGCAGAGCAGCATGTCATTCACCCACACATATTGGCTGGATCCCACCTGAGGGGTAGGTAGGGGCAAGCCCCAAGGGTTCATTACTGATGTGAACCCAAAAGATTGTCACAATGAAGCCAGAGTGGAACAACACATTTCTTGAGGATCGTGGCTAGAAAAAAATGTGGGCAAATATTAAATCTAAATGATGACGTGATGGTGGAAGCTGGAAGAGAAACAGTTAAGAGGATGGGCAGTGAGGAGATTCAGGTCAGAGTGTGAGCTCACTCAGTTCGTCACCCTGCCAGGCAGCCAGCCAGCCAGTACTTACTAAGACCTTAGTGTGCGTCACACCCTGTGCTAGGTGCCCCAGACACACGGATAAATGACATGTTTCTTGTTATCTTAGGGCTTATGTTCTAGTGTGTGTGTACACAAGAAATACAATGAACGAATAAGTAACATGACCAGTAGGTAGTAAGTGCAATGGAAAAAAAATAGGCGGGATAAAGGGGCTAGAGAGTGACGGGGTAAGAGCAGCGATGGGTATTGAGAAGGAGCCAGGATCTCGTTAAACACTGGGATGGAGGGAGCACGAAGCCACAGGGAACAGGAAGTCCCACCGGTGGGGAGCCTGCCACCGTGGGGAGGGGCTTGTGCTCTGTCAGCAGCACACAGTGCTCCAGGCGTGGCCTGCAGTCTTCTCAGTGTCAGTGCCGACTCTGGCCCCGAGGTCTCAGGGCTCTGTGCACACTCGGTGGTCCCGGGGTAGGGGGAAGGTGGCTGTCAAGACCTGATTTCTCTGCATTTCCCAACGCAGGTTTCACATGGCTGTCATCCATCACATATTTGTTCAATTTATGAAAAGAAAATTTTAAAGTGAAGAATCCATTAATTTGTTTTTTTTTTAATTATAATATCAAGTTTTCTTAAAGAAGGGTATATCTACATGGTGTCCCCAACATTTTAGGGCCACTTTAAACCTTAATAGTTTTTAAAATATAAATGCTACATATTTTTAAAAAATCATTTGAAGGTAGGTTATTGAACTTCCTTCTACACTTTAAAAAATTATTATATTACAGTTGTGCCCATTTTCCAGGCAGCTCTCCCCCGCCCCACCCACCCCCACTCCCACAGTCAGTCCCCACCCTACTGTCCATGTCCCTGGGTCATGCACACATGTTCTTTAACAAGGCCCTTCCCCTTCTTTCCTCCCTTACTCCCCACTCCCTTCTGGTCACTGTCAGTTTGTACTTATTTAATTTTGTGAATCTGAATTATGCATTTTTAATTTTAAAGTTTTCATTTTAGTCCTTCTGAAGGTGTTAAACATGGACCAATTTACCTCTTACCTTATTTATGTTAATAATATTCAATGCAATGAGCTGTGAAGAACAAAACAACTTTATGAAGTCCCAGGTAAAAGCTGAGTAAGTAGTTCCAGCTATGAATCTATCTCATGTAAATCCACGAGGGCTCTAATATTACTTGGAACCAACAGGTTGGGAGGAACACTGTTTTGGAGATGTGGAAACTAAACTTGGCGAAGCATAAGCCACGCACCACGTATTTTTCAGCACTCACGCTGGGCCCGCCTTTTCTACACACTGTGGACATGGCAATGAACACAACGGACAGAAGCCCCTGCCCAGGGGGAGCTCCCACTCTAGGGAACACAATGGCTCGCTCCGCCTCACCTCAGTCAGGAGCAGCAGCTGCGTCAGAAACCTGATTTTATGAATCTCCGTCTTGTGGTCACTACACTGTATCACAGTTTAGGAAAACATAAAACCTGATCTTATTTATTTTACAGATATGACAATGGTTTAGCTACACAGATAGTTTCATGTATAAATTCTCATATGGGCTTATAAATTCATGTGAAACCTTTGTTAAAAATCACATATATTCTATACAAGTACAAATGTATATAATCACTGTAACTATCTCTCTGCATATACTGTAATATAGCATAAATGTTACATACATGTATTATTTTAAATATTATTACATTAAACCATTAATTATTAGAAAATGCTATTATACTTAACAGTACTACCATTATTTAATAATTTTGTATCCATGAAAGAATCATTAACCTGATAAAAACATGAATTCTACTATCAAATTTTGAAATGAAATCTTTGACTTAAAATGCTGTCCCAAGTATTATGCAAGTAACAAAATGATTAGAAAATTAGTACATTTTAATATTCTGTTTACAAACACATAAAATCTAGTAGAATCCATAATATTCGTGGGTAAACTCTCTCACAGAATATCCCAAGGTGTCATATTTACATATGAACTTGTACTCTTTTCATATTTAGAGATGTGTGTTACTTTAGGAACACCCTGCCGACTTACTAATTCATTCTGTAGATACTAAGCACCAAGCACCTACAATCTAGTGGGCATCATTCTAGGGCTTGCAGTTACTGCAGTAGTAAGACAGGATAGTACACACGCTAAACAACTAGAGTGAGTAAGTTAACGTGATAATTTTAGATATTTATAATCATGATGAAAAAAAAAAAAGCCAAAGAGACTGTCTCAGTAGAGTGAGTTCCTTTTGATCTGGGCAGGGAAGGTCACTTCTGAGAATATAAAAAAGGAGCCAGCTGTGCAAAAGTCTACGAGGATGGATGCTCCAGGCAGAGGAAGCAAGTGCAAGACCCTGAGGAATGGCTGTCCTTCCTTGGCCCTTCTGGGAAAGCTATGAAAGGGCAACATCAGGTGGACGAGACGCAGTGGAAGAGGCAGAAGGACCTGGTGGTACAGACCTGCTGCTGGTAAGCAGCCTGGATTTCACACTGAGTGTGATGGGAAGCCACGAGGGAGGGTCATGATCTGATCTACATTTTTGAAGGACTCTTCTAGTCATTGCGTGGAGAATGAATGTTAGGAACTAGGAGCGAAGGCAGGGGAGGATTTGGAAAGTTACCTTCTTACCTAAGAAGAGATGAATAGTGGCTCAGGTCAGGCAGTGCGATAGGGGAGGAGGGTGGGCGTTGATTAGATGTTGAAGAGGAGCTTATAGCATCTGCTCTACTGGATGTAGAAGTGGTTCCCAAAAATAGAAGAAATCAGTGACGTTTTGGGTTTTAGCTAGGATACCTCGTTGAATGGTAGTGTCAGTTTCTGAGATGGGAGCTCTCTGGTGGTGGTGGATATCGTGAGTTCCCTTGTGGACGTCTGAGGGGCCTCCCAAATTCCACACAGAATTCAGAGCCATGAGGGACAGGTCAGCACCAGACACAGGCAGGCAGACAGACGGGAGGTATTGGCATGCAGGTGGAGTTAAAATCGGTGGCACGGAATCTAATGGGGGGGGGTAGCAGAGATAGAGATAAAAAGAGTAAGCAGAATGGAGCCTAGGTTAGTTCCACACTCAGAGGTCCAGAGGAAAATCAAGATCCATAAGAAGAAGTCTACAAAGATGTTTAAGGTGTGTGTGGTGAAGGACAGGTAAGAGCCATGGTTCAGAAATCAAAAAATGTAAGTGTTCTGGTAAGTTAAAAAAAAGTTTATTTCTACTTAGAATTTTGGTAAGGAACAGACATAGGAGAGACGACAGAGTAGTAGCAGGAGTGGGAACTGCCACGCAGGAGAGAGAATGAGAGATGAGTAGCAGAGGCACTTCCTGTGACTATTTTGATGAAGAGATAGGATTTGGAAAGTCACATAGGATTGGAGGACATTTATTTTTTGAAGGCGTGTGATACCACATTAGAGCTTGTTTCCATGCAGACATAAATGAGTACATGCACAGGGAAAAACACCACATTCTTAGGTCTACTGTTATTGGTTGGAGAGGTATATAACGTCCAATAAGTCTTCTTTTTTATCCTTTTAAATAATTGTTTATGCAATTATCATTGTTCCTGCTTCTTCTCCCCCTTCCCCACCTCCGACCAGCCCCACTCACTCCCTTCCATCAGTCAATCCCCATATTATTGTTTGTGTCTGTGGGTCACGCATGAATGTTCTTTGGTTAATCCCTTCACCATCTTTGATCCAGTCCCCTCTTCGCTCCTCTGGACAGTCAGTCTGTTCTATATATTTATTCTGTTTTTATTCTGTTTGTTAGTTTATTATGTTCATTAGATTCCACATGTAAGTGAGATCATATAGAATTTGTTTTTCACTGACTGGCTTATTTCACTTAGCATAATATTCTCCAGGCCCATCCATGCTGTTGCAAAATGTAAGAGTTTCTTCTTTTTTACTGCTGCATAGTATTCCACTGTATAAATGTACCACAGTTTTTTATCCATTCATCTGCTGATGGGCATTTAGGCTGTTTCCAGATTCTGGCTATTACAGTGCTGCTATGAACATGGGGCTGCATACATTTGTTTGAATTGGTGTTTTGTGTCTGGGACCCTTATGATACATTCTCAGAGGTGGAACTGCTGGGCCAGAAAGGGTTCTACTTCTAGTTTTTTGAGGATACTCCAAATTGTTTTCCACAATAAATCATATTTCAATCAAAGCAGTCTCTAATGCCAAATGAAGTCAATTCCATCAATTGACTGAAAAAAAATCAGGGAAAAAGAAAATCACATAATTGATTAAACAATTCAGGCCCAAAAGAGAAATGCAGTAACGACCTATTAACTCAGAAAGAAAAACTATAGAGTAAGTTCAACCTTTCGGTTGCCCTGAAAATAACAACTGAGATCAGTGATACAATTTTTTATATGTACAGTGACAAAATTCAGCTATTTTTACAAAGAAAAGTGGGGTAAATCTGAAGTGCTTTCTGTTTGTCCATTCCTTAGTTCCCGGTTCGGCGACCTCTCCGGGTGCTTGGGTGCCGTGCGGCGCACGGCGGTGTGGGAAGGGAGGAGGCCCGGAGCGACCCACGCCAGGGCCTGCCTGGAGGAACCAGCACCAGTTCAGCTGCACTCGATTCAGTGTAGCACAACACAGAGGACCGAGTTTATGCGTATTTAGCTTTAGGTATTTATTATATGTCAATTCAGTAATATGGAGCGAGGAAGGGAAGAGAGAGGACAATTTACACAGTGTGCGAGTCTGCGGGGGTCTGCGGCTTGCTCCGCCACTAAATGTGCACGAACCTGGCAAGATCAGGAGGTGAGAAATGCAAATCTTCTCCTCCTTTACTTTGTATCAGTTTCTAAAGATAATGTGGTATTTACAGTGATTTCTCAAATAAGCTGCCTAAAAAACAAACCAGCTATTTTATCTGGTACTCAAACAAAGCAGCAGCAATCTAGTCAAACCGATACTATCAAACTTACTGAGAAACTCTAAATTGGTATCCAAGGGATTTTCCAAGGGAATTTTAACTCTATGCAGATGGTGAAGGGGGTTTGTATTTCGGGCCGAGACATGCTTAAAGGCCCTGAGATGATACACATCGAGGCCCCTTGAGCTAACCGCATGTCCAGGATGACCAGAGTTGAGTGAAAGGTGAACAAAGACAGTGAGACCTGGAAGCTAGAGAAGCAAGTGGGGTGGGGGCCACGCAGGAGTTTTGTCCAATGCTCTCAAGGTGCATGATTACATAGCACTTGGGTGGCTTTTGTATGATTATTAGTCTGTTCTTAATGATCTCATGGTCTTGGTCTGCTTGGTCAGTATTAGCCAGATAAAGTTGTATATACTTTGTAGTATACATAATATGATACAATAATATTATTGTAGACCTCTACTACTCATTCTCTAAGGGAAAATGTCCATCTGTTCTGTGTTGATGTCAGATGCTTCTAGTGCTGTAGTGACCAGATAGCCGGAAATGTTTATTAGGCAGTCTGTCCTCATAGTGCTACAGTATTTTTAAATAAACAAACAAAAATGCTCCTTTTGCCTTTGCCAAGGTTTTTGAATAGATTTCATGCCAAGCCCAAAAAGTACAACTTGTGAAAATGTCACAGGTCTAAAGGTTATTTTAGAAACCTGCATGATAGTTCTCTGGCTTTTATGGTTTTCCCTCATTTATTTTCCAGGTTAACCTCACGAGCCATTAAGTCTACAATGACCCTTTCCTCTTCCCATTTGCCAAAGAGATTTGTAATAAAAGAAATACAGTGGTCAAGAAGCTAAGAATAGTATCATTCAGAATATTTCTGGGAGATGGATGGAATCAATTCCTTGATGCAATAATCCTCTCCCATAATCCAAAAGAGGCAACGTGTTTTCTTTTGCCACCATGAACTCTAAGTCCCCTACAGATGCAACTTTAGAAAAGAGATTCATCTGTGCTGAACGCACTGACCTTTATTCTCTCAGCCCTTCTGTGGCCAAGTCATTCTCTGGTAAGAAGCCTGGTGTTGTTATGAGTGATTGTAATACCTGCCTGTCATATCTGTTTAGTTCACTCGATCACAGTTGATCTCTTCATCAAAACACCTGCTAATATGACATCAATTTTCCTCTTGCCCAGCGGGTGGCAATGTAAGCAATACAAGTTCAAGATGGTCTTTTAAATAATTTGCATGTTAAACTTAACAAGGGCCACCAAAAAAATTTAAGAGGTTTATGGTCACTGAAAATCCACCTAGGCTGCACCGTTCTGGCCAACGTAAAAGGAAGGTGGGGCACTCAAATGTTGAACTTCTCTCTGTTGCAAATTGTTTGATGCTACAGTCTCAGTGTTTCCAAGTAGGTCCGTGTTACAGACTGAATTTTGTCCTCCCAAATTCACAGGTTAAAGTCCTAACCCCCAGTACCTCAGAACTTAAATATTCGGAGACAGGGCCTTTAAAGAGGCGATTCAGTTAAAGGAAGGGCGCTGGGGAGGCCGTACTTGTATCTAACTGGAGCCCTTCCAGGAAGAGGCCATCAGGACACACACAGAGGCCGCCGTTGAAGAGGCAGCAAGAAGGCAGCCATCTGCAAGCCAAGGATGAGGCCTCCGAGGAAGCCATGTCCACCCACGTCATGATCTGGGACTTCCCGCCTCCGGAACTGGGAGGACACGAGTATAAATTTCTGTTGTCCGCCCATCCAGACTGTAGGTTTATTTATTTATTTATTCAATGTCAGCGCAGGCAAAGTAATACATATAGGGAGTAAGATACTATTATTTTAACACTTTAAAATCATCTTATTTAATAAATGTGATGTAAATGTAATTTAAAGCATCTAAAGATAAAAAAATAATCTATGATTCAGTCTGAGGGTGAAACTGAGCCCCAAATACTAGGATGGACGTGTTTCAGTTCTCCTTCATTAAAAAGGGGTCTGGAGTGCTAGATGAATATAGCTAAGTAACTTATGAATGACCCCTGAAGTCCAAAAGTATAAGGCCTCGGATTTATTTGCTAGGAATAATGTATCACATTTAGATGAAATCTGTTTTATTTACTCTTGTTTTGGGTTTAAATTAACATTTTTAAATAAAGCTGGATTTCATTTATTCAGTATAAACCTAGAATATCTCCTTATAATTTTCTATCCTGACCGTAAAAATAAAACAATACTTAAGGCTGAAACCTAGAAAGGAGCAAATATTTTATGGTATGTTTCATGTTTTCTTTTTAAAAATTTTGTTTAAACTCAAGATATTACCCTTTAGGGAATCTTTCCTCCTATCCAATTTGAAAAGGCAGCCTACTGCTCCATGTGGTGGGCGGATGGGAGTGGTTTTGGGGGGCAGCTCTGGAACCCGGACGTCTGGGTTCCAGGGGGCCAGCTGTACGCGGGACCGCTTACTAGTGCCGTGCCTGCAGGCAGCTTCCCTAGCCCCTCTGTGCCTCCCTCTCTGCATCTATGGAGTGGGGGAGAGGATGACAATACCTTGTTCTTCAGATCATTCTGAGTAGCAAATGAGACAATCCGTGTAAAGCACTCAGCACACTGTCTAGCACCTAAACTGTCTTCGTTACACAATGAGATCTCCAAGTATTTTGCACAGATTAGATCTCTAAGTTGAATGATACTAATTCCCCTTGCTCTACTCAAAGCACATCTTGCTGTGCCTCACACTTAACCAAACACGCCATTCACAATGGAGCACAATGAAGCTGCAATGTGTCACAGAGACTACTCATGCCCCCAGTATCCATTCTCACCCTTCTTAGGTGGAGACAGAACTTCCGTCATTCTTCCGGCAAAGGGCTGACCACATTTCCCCTTCCTTCTCACCTCCCGATGGCACAGGGTCATGACAGTGGAGCGGCAGCAGCTGCTCTGGGCCTCAGGACGGGAGCACGTGATGCTGGCAGAGCCTGCAGTCCTGACGGGACGGAGCCACTATCCCAGCCCTGGACTGGACTGTCCACCGGGACTGTTATGTGACAATCTTGACTGAGCCACTATATCCAGGCGTGTCTTGTTACAGCAGCCTATCCTATGTCATAGTGCGTAGTATTCTAAACAAAACCTGGTGTGAATTTAAACAATAAAATAGTGGCTTTGTGAAGAGTACTCTCTGTTCTGATCTTTAGATCCGAGATTTGGGTTATTAAATTGGTTCTCTATAGTAGTTTCATACTTAAAAGAATAGGCTCCTCTCCTAACAACAGAGTTAATGGAAATTCTTCTTCCCTATGAAGTCTCAGAGAACACAGGATTAGAGGGAGAGAATCCAGAAATAAATAGCGTTCATTAAATGCCATCATTGTATATGGTGCCCTGTAGGGTACAATGAACAGAGGTGTCTTTCCCTAGCAGCCAATATTCTGAAATGAACACGCATACATGATGTTCCAATTACGAAGCATGGTGATCACTCTGCACTGGTGGTTATGGATGGGAATGTGAGTCTGAGATCACAAAGGAAATGAGTGGGGCTTTTTTCTGTACTCTATAAAACAGAGTAGGTTCTCTGTGCCTCTCACCACATCCCTTGAAACAAATTAGATGGGTTCTAATCAAAACTGAAATGGTCTGATTTGAAATATGAGCTATGTGGCAATAAGAAATTCTTTGAGGAGACTCAACGGGGCAACGTAAAGAGACAGGCAGGGGTTTGGAAACAAAAGTACAGCTAATCTAGGGGAGACCTGTCATACATAACTAGCCACTGCTGACAGGTGGCCCCATGTTGAAATTCAAAGCCACATCAGGCATTCTGAACAGTGGGTACGGGGGGCAACTGGGTAGCTTCTGATCTGGGGAACACAGTGTAGCTTTAACCAGCAGCAAAGCAGGGACTTATCTGTTGCATTCAGGCCTAGGTTTTCCCAGGCCACAGTGGAGAGGCAGAGGGCCTGTGTGTGTGTGTGTCTGTGTGTGTGTGTGTGTCTGTGTGGGAGGAGGGGCACTGACTTGGAACGAGTCCTGAGACAATTACTGAAAGACAGGAATAAATGCTGACCATACGGATGCTCTAGAGACAGAATGCAATGAGTCTGACTAGCTCTTAAAGGCAGATTTCATATTACAGGGACTTTTTGTCTCTCTCCCAGCATTGGCTGTGATTTCCTAAAAAACTGCATGGGTATAAAGGGTCTGTATATAAAATAAAACTTGACAAACATTAAATTGTAAAATGTGTTCATCAATACAGTCAGTTAGTCAGAACATGTTCTACAGAAGCTGCTGTGAAAAGACTGTCTCAGTACAGCCCTCAAGCCCTCTGCTTGTGGTTTAAAGGGCCCCGCCCCGGCCCTCGTACGGCCTCACCCCCTCACATGGCATGTAGCCTTCCCTTCCCCACGACCAAGAGGGTGCACCCACCCAGACCTTGTGCCCACCTGCAGCCCATGTCTGTCCTTCTGAACTAAGCCTCCAGATCCTAGAATCACCTGCTCAAATGGCCCCAAGTCCACATACAAGGCTAGCCCACGTGTCTGTCTGGGACCTAGCCTCCGAGGATCAAAAGCAACACCACTGTGCATACCCCAAAGTCCGAGTGGGCGTGGGCATACTTAAACACGTGTGCAAGGCCCCTTGGGGTGCAGGACAGAGCCAACGGGTGGGGATGGAAGGGGCTGAGCAGCTCATCTCGGTGCGAGATGGGAGTGAGCTGAGGTCAAGCACAGAACGCCGAGCAGTCAGAACTCTAAACTGAAACTTCCACACCATGGTCACTACGAAGATATTTTGTCAAAGTGGAAAACCAAAAACCAATTTAGCATTTTGTTAGCGTGGCTTATAGCTTTTAAATGAAAAGTAGTATGTGGGCTTCCATGTCTTGATCAGGGATTTGAGAAAGCATAGAACCTCTCATTTATAAAACTGTCTCATGCTTCATAGTACAACGAATCCCTTAGTTTCATCCATTTGAAGAATTCTCACTAAAAGAAAACGGTGGGTACTTTTGTATGGAGTTTTGGTCAGGCTCTGAAAAGACTCATGATAAATTTTGATCATTAAAAACCCAAGGAAGTCCTATGTGTGTCAGCTATTCCTATTCTCTGTCCTAGAGTCCTCCCACCCCCCGATATCAGTTCAGGAAACTTGGGGGCCCAAGAAGGAGGAAGGGGATTCGCAGAAGAACAGATCTACAGGGAGTGCGTATCTCTGAAGACACATCCTCACTTCTCCGTCCGTCAGGCTGACGATCTGGACGCTGGCACTGTGGGCCATGAGGCCTATGGACCCAGGAAGCACACTCCTCAAGAAAACCAGGAGGGCAGCAGCAGGGCGGCGGAGAAAGAGGTCTGATGTGGCAGCCTTGCACTTCACAGAACAAAAAAGGCTGCGCCAGCACATACTGTACCGTCTGGTTTATGATCACATAATTGGGTATTTGTCTAAGAATTTTTAATACCAAGTGAAAACATTATTTACTAAGATCTGATTTAAGCCAAGTCTCCAAAGAAAACTGCAGTACAAGATCAGCCTTTTTAAAACTATAAAACTGGAAATCATATTTTAACTCCAGAATTTTCAGGAAAATGAGAACGTAAACTCAGAGGCCCTAACAGCTATCACTTTTCTCTTGCATTGATAAAATAGGAGGTAAGAAGTGCTGGTGGTCAGAGAGAGAGCTTTGCTATTGGTAACAGTAAAATAAGTAATCCGCAGTTTCCATTTCATCAATAAGGGCATTCAGAATTTTATTGGCAGATGGGATACTTGAATTCCATTGGCAAAGATTACGATCACGCGCACCAGCGAACTCAGGGAGTCAGCAGCAAGGAAATACTGCACAGAGCGCAGGCAGGTGGTACCTCAGTTACAAACCGTCCGTGCTCATTGGCCCAGCCTGCCCAACCTTGCCCTATGGCCCCTCTAGACCCACAGACAACACAGGAGATTCTGTGTGTCATTCTGGAAGAAGCAGAAGCAACTGTGGAAGTCAGAACTACTGTACTCTCAAGTACAGTAGTTGTCACCATCTGGAAATGTTCCACATCAGTCCATTATATCATAATTGGAGACTTATTTGGATTTCTGATTACCAACTACATCTACTTGGTGTGTTAAATCATCAGCTTAATTTCTTTCTAATACTCAGCTGACATACCTAGTCTAGAGGACTGGAATTAAAAATTAAAAAGACATGTCTATTTACTGACTGATCAGAAAGGTAATTTATGGTTTAAAGGAGGGAAATGGTACTGGGATTAGCTAGTGGGCATAGAAAGAGTTATTAAATTTAGAGAAATCCGACAGATTCTGAGAGGAGACAGGAGAATGAATTAGTAAGTGGGGGCTGGGGAGAGGAAGAAAAAGAAAGAGCTCAACTTTCTCATGGCAAAGACCACAGGTGTGAGGGTGGCCATCAGCACGGTGTGATTCTGAACAGCTTGTCCTGATAAAGCAAAATGCTCTGACGACTGCATTTCAGGCCGGCACTGAGATCGAACCACACCCTGGATAGGAGCAGAACAAGCAGCACAATGGGAAGGGAAGTGAACAGTGGTTATGGGAGGCCACGCAGGTCTGTGGCCACGCAGGTCTGGGGACTAACCAGGTGGTGGCTGTTTGGAGCAAGTAAAGAGTTATTCCATGACTGGGGAGAGTATCATTTATGTACAAAAGGGTTCATCTGATCAGGCCTGGGAGCTTGGGAGACTGGAGATACTGCCGGTGGGTCGCCTCTTTACTGGCTGTGGTTAGAGTAAGTGCTAAATAACAAAACATAAAGTTGCACCTCCAAAGAGAAAAAGAAAAAAAAA
>PVKM010004470.1:0-52081 GCA_004027735.1 Carollia perspicillata
ATAGTCTCCTTCAGAGCAAAAGCAAAGTCAAAATTGGGTGGGGGCGGGGGTCTCTTATAGATGAGACATGGATCCCACAGCTTCCAAGCAGTCACCCTCCTCCTGAACCTAATGAACCATGTTCTTTCATCTCCTCCCTTGCAGGACATGCAGGTGACTGGTGTGGAGGATGACAGCCGTGCCCTGAATATCACCATCCACAAGCCTGCATCCAGCCCCCACTCGAAGCCTTTCCCCATCCTCCAGGCCACCTTCGTCTTCTCAGACCATATCCGCTGCATCATCGCCAAGCAGCGCCTGGCCAAGGGCCGCATTCAGGCAAGACGCATGAAGATGCAGAGGATAGCTGGTGAGTGTTTGGTCCCAGTGCAGTGTCCGCTGAGCCTTGGGGACAGAAGCAGCCACAGGGCTGTCAGTGTGGTGGTCACGTTGACCTTGAGAACTGCCCTAACTGTTCCCAAAAAGGACACATACGGTTCAGGAATTAATTGCATTTTGGTGAGGGAACGGAGCACCTGCGCAGAATTTCCCACTTCCTAAGTACTTACTTTCTGGAGAGTTTCTAGGGTTGCATCCCCAACCCTAGAAAATAGAAAAGAGTTCAACTTCTTTAGAGAAGAGAAGGGGAGCCCTCCCAGCCAAGGAAGGGAAGAGACTGTGAACAGGCAGGCGTCAGTGTGGACAGCTGTTCTCTCTCCTGCACGTGGCTGTTCTCCAGCTTCAGTGTTTATAAAATGCTTTGACATTCCTCTACCACCTTTGATTCTTAAAACAACCCTTGAGATCAGTGGCGCCTGTTCTGCCCATTTTTTAGAAGAATAAACTGAAGTTCGGTGACTTGCCCAGCATCACACAGGCAGCCAGTCGGAAGGACCCAAATGCAGAACTTCCTGCCCTAAAGCCCACTCCTTCCCAGCTCTTATGGAGGCCACTCTGCGTGCCGAGGGGCCAGGACCCAGCCCTGAAATCAGAAGTCGTTTCCCATTTCACAGGGATTGTGGAGAATTTGTGAGGATGCCTTATACTGCCCAGGGTCTGGAATGCCCCAGCTTTCTTAGAAGTAAAGGCACTGAGATAAGGGCATTCCATTCGTCAGGACGGAAGCACAGCAGTTTTCTTGGGGGAAATGGCATTCTGTCAAGTACTAAAATTACAGTCTTTCTCAAGACACTAACGCCTTTCAGGTCCAGTGCTAATGTGCGTTCTGGTGTGGTCTCTGGGGGTTTCCAGCCCACTGGGGGCGGGGGCGGGGGCGGGGGTGGGGTGGGAGGGGAGCTTTCTTCACTTAAGAATAAAGACCTGGAGGGCAGGGTTTCTGGACGTTGTGGACTCTGTTACTTCCTGCATATGCCCCACCGATGTGTGCAGGCCTGCATTCCGTGTAGTCCTCGTCTTCTTTCTCACTTAGCCGAAACTTGGCCTACAAAATCATTACAGAAGCATTTTGTAATGTGCAAAGTGACGTAAATCATTCAGCCCTTTCTTTTAAGATTTATTTTCAGAGGGTTTTTTTAATGTAAAGCGATTTCTCACAGCTGGCATGAAGGCTAAATATTTCATTTGAAAATGGAGAATTATGCCATAAATTGACTGTGAGAACTAACGCCTTGGGTATTTTCTTCTATCGATTTTTTTAAAGCCCCTTGAAATTGCTATATCATGAGATTTGTTTATGGAAGGGAGAGAGCAACTGTGACAGATAAACACATACTCATAAACACACACATACATATGTGTGTATCTTCTCTCTTATATGCTTTTCCCCATGAACACGTATATGTGAACTTTCAGGGCAGAATTGGCCCTGTTTCAGACCCTTGGAGTCCGAAACTGTACCTCAGGCTACTCCTTGGCCTTGTGTGTGTGGAAACCAAGAAGCCTGGGTGAAACCTGGCCTTGCATCCATTTCTGAACCTTTCTCCAGGCACCAGCTGTGTTTTGAGACTCAGGCAGGACCAGTAGTGTCACTCTGGTTTCCCCAGCTTCAGGCTGCCAGTTGCCTGCTTAGGCCTCACCCAAGGGATATGCCTGGCAAGGGCCACAGCCGCTCCGGCGAAAACTGCCCTACCCAAGGTCTCATGGCCTGCATTTCTGTCCCAAGCACTGAGCATGACCACGGGTTCATTTGAACGCAGCCCTCCTGGACCTTCCGATCCAGCCAACCACTGAAGTCCTTGGATTTGGACTCGGCTCCTCCTCCTCCTCCCAGCACCTGCCTTTCCGATTCTACGACCAGTGCCGGCGAGGCAGCAGTGACCCCACAGTGCAGCGCTCTGTGTTCGCGTCCGTGGACAAGGTGCCAGGTGAGCCGGCCCCACCCTGTGCCACCACTGGTCCTCCCGCTGGGGGGTCCAGGGCTTCCCCTCTGTGGAGCCTGTGTAAACTTCTTCTCCCTTCTCAGAAATCTAGCCATTTGGAAGCACCAGATAAATTTCTTAGAATTTATCAAAGTGTAGCACAAAATTAAACACAAGCCACAGAAAGAAATCTTGGCTTTCTCTTCGGCGTTCTGCCGCCTGGCTTTGGTTTTCCAGAGATTTCTTGGGAGTGTGGAAGGACTTCTCAGAATTAAGAAAAAAGTTTCTTGGAAATTTCTTGGAAATACTTAGATGATTAGTAATGAGGTTGTGGAAGAGTAATTTCCTTTTCCGTGTAGGATGACTAGAAAGAGATAGTGTGTGTGGTTCCTGCTGTAACCCCCTAAAGAACTGAGACTTCAGAAGAAGGGCCCACTGCCCACAGAGCAGCTGCCAGTGTCTCCTATCCAGGAGCCTCGAACCACTTTCAGCAAAGCTCATCTCTAACCCCCTCCTCCCCTCTCCCAACAAGGAAACATGAATAGAAAGTTCAAGGTCGGTGTAATGAGAGCAGAAAGCACTGCTCCAGAAGGGCAGGCTCTCCCCTTCCTGCTCTGACACTTCTGATTCAAGTAGATCCATATGCACCCCCATCCCTCAAAAGAGCCTCTTCACTGCTGAACTTCCGAAGCAGGCCCTTGCACCCCCGCAGCTTAACCTCCCCGCAGTTAGGGTTTCGAACTTCAGCTGTAAATGTCGCAAAATGTTTTCAAAAACAGTTATAGATTGAAGAACAAAGTGCTGCCATAAGAACCTGTCCAAAATCAAGGCCTTAGTTTCCCCTCCCCCACCCATTGATTTATTCTGTTTTCATTCTTTGATTTGCTTAATTCATTTTAGAAAGATATATACTATAAGCTCGTGGTATTTGAAAATCCAAACAGGATATGATAAAATGAAAAATAAGTCTAATTGGCCCTAAAGTAACCACTTTTAACTATTTCTTGCATATCCTTTCAGAAATGTTTCCCTGTATGTCACATACACATCTTTGCTTGTCTGTTTTTGCACTGCAGCTTATCAACATACGTGATTCTGCACCCATCCATTTTTACTTGACAGGGCAGCATTACATGGTAGCACATATAAATTGACTCCGTGCTCATTAACTATTGATATTTTATGATACGGAGGGACCCAATAAATCTTTTATAACATTTGGCACTTTGGCCATTTGGGTCATTTCCGACATTTAGCTTTTCCAGTATCACTGTGCACACCCGTGGGGTATCTGTGCAAATCTGACATGTCTGGGGAGTAAATTCCCAGTGGGATGTGCCATCGAAGGGGAGGTTTTTCATCTTGATATGTGCAGTCCCAGCATGCACTGTGGAAAAAGTGCACCAGTTCAAGCTTCCACCCAAGCCAGGGACTAGTCTCATTCTTAAAACCAGTCTTAGGCTACGAGACCGACTGTAGCACTGCCTGCTTTCACCTATGAAATGTGCGCTGTGAACATTCTTCGGGCTGTTTCACGTTCTGTAGAGACGTCGCTAAGTTAATATAAATGATGACCATGAGTCTAGGTTAACTAAATATGCACCGGCCTGGTAAAAAAAAATCAGCCCTTCCTTCTTTCCTTCCATCCTTCCTCTTTTTTTTATGCACAGTTGTAATTTTATTTGAAATTTATAAGCACCACATTGCAATTTTTACTGATATATAATTGACATGTAATATTAGTTTAGAAATAATTTCTTTGGGGTCATTGGGGCTTCTTTCAGCTCGGAATCTAATGGGTTAAGGAGAAAAGCTCAGGCCTTATTTCCGCTCCATCCTTTCTGAAACAAGGCAAGTGTAAATAAATAGAGCCAAATGTCACATTCTTCAGTATTTGCATAATCATCTCCCTGTTTGCAGTAGGTTTTACAATGACTTACTGCTTGCTTCTCGCGCCCTGCCTGGGCTGCAGGGTTGCTTTGCAGTCATCCAGCGCTGGAGTGTGGCCATGTCTCCACTGGTGTGCTTGACATGGGGGTTGGCCCGGCTAGAATGCCCAGAGTCCTGTTGCTGGTCCCAGGGTCAGGGTATGTGAGGTTGCCCATTTGGAACTAGAACAATCCAAGATAATTGCTTGAAGGCAGCCATCCACCCTTCGGCTGTGTCTGTCCCCTGGAAGTGCCACTCAGGTGAGGGGTGGGATGGGGACATCCTCACAGATGTGCTTCCCTGATAGGCTGTTCTCAGCCCTTGGCTAGAGAGGCCTCGCATGCCTCCTGCCTTGGCCTGGGCTGGAGATGTGACCTAAAGAGCAAGTTGAAACCATTGAGAGGCAGTATCACTCAGAGGGAGGGAGGGGAGCTCTCCCTGGCTCCCACCAGCCTCACCACCTGCTGTCTCAGTAGTCAGCCCCACAGCCACCCAAGCGTCTCCGAATCATTCGAATTCTGCTCTTCCCTCCCCCACACCCACTGGCCTGCTCTGCTTACAGAATATATCACACCTTTTCTCCCCCTCCTGGCCCCAGTGTCTCTCCCTAGATCGTGGCAACAGCATCCTCAATATTCTCTGGCTGTTAGTCTCATTCCCTCCCTCCCTCCCACTCAACTGGTGGGATCTTTCTAGAAGAGAAATCAGATCATACCACGCCCCTGCCTGCAACCCTCCGATAGCTTCGAGTTGCTCTTAGAACACAGTCTACTTCTTTCACTAATCCTATGTGATCTATGAGATCGGCCCTCAGACGCAGCTCCCCAGCCTCATGGGCGTACCAGCCCCAACTGCTGCTCTAAGTCAGCACTTGCCGACATTTTGGCCTCAGGGTGCATTTATACTCTTTTAAAAAGTATTGAGGGACCCAAAGTGCTTTGATTTATATGGATTATATTTATTGACATTGCCAGCTTAGAAATTAGAACTGAGAAATGCTTTAAGTATATACTTAATTATTTTTAAAAAATAAACCTATCACATGTAAGCATAACATGTTTTTTATGAGCAGCAACCTTTTTCAAAACAAAAAAAAATTAATGTTTTATATTTTTGCAAATGTCTTTAATATCTGGCTTAATAGAAGACAGCTGGATTCTTGTGTCTGCTTCTGCTTTCTATCTGTTGTGATAGCATACATTATGTGACCTCTGGAAAACTCTTCTGTATACTCCTGGGAGAATGAAAATAAACGGAAAATGCTGTCTTATTACTTTTTTAAAGATTTTATTTATTTATTTTTTAGAGAGGGGAAGGGAGGGAGAAAGAGAGGGAGAGAAACATCAATGTATGGTTGCCTCTCATGCGCCCCCTACTGGGGACCTGGCCCACAACCCAGGCATGTGCCCTGACTGGGAATCGAACCAGGGACCCTTTGACTCGCAGGCCAGCACTCAACCACTGAGTCACACCAGCCAGGGCAGTCTTGTTATTTTTTTGAAAGTAGCTCTGACTCTGGGAGGCCCCCAGAGTTCCCCAAGCCATTCTTGGAGAACCACTGCTCTAAGCGTGGTTCTCACACCCTCTCTCCTGCCTCAGAACCTTTGCATCAGATGTTCTTCTCCAGAACTGCCTCCTATTTAGTACTCAGGTCTCAGTTTCCTAAAGAAGTTTTTTATGATCACCCACCCCCGAAAGGTTACCCCCTCCCCTCCATCACATTAACCTAGCTTATTTTCTCTGTGACCCTTGGTGTCTTACCTGGCCAACGTATCTGTGTACCTGACCATGGTCTTTCTCCACCATGTAGAATGTCACTTCCATAGCAACCTGGTCTGTCCTGCCCCCACTGTGTATCAGCACCTGGTTCTGTGCCTTCATTTACTAGTTGTTGAATGAAGAGTGAGCACAGCCTTGGAGCAGTTCCCACCTAGTACCTTCTCCCTGCATGAATACCAGGAAGAAGAGGAAATTCCCTGAGTCCCTAGACGTTGGATGGTTTAGTCTGTGCACTTTGACATGGGAACATGAGGGAACCCAGACCTTGGAAGACCATAAGCATCATTCTTATGCTTAATTTACATCACCAAAGTGAGCAAGATATGCATCCCAAGAGGGCAGATGCACTGGATGGTATATTTGGGTCAGCTGCACATTTACTGAATTTCGTTGGCCTCACATTTCTTAGAGATTTTCAAAAGCCTAAGAGTGGGCTGGGGGCAGCCCCTGCTGGTCTCTGATGCTGTGGCCTCACAGCTGCCATCCAGGCCTGTGAGCCCAGTGTATTGCTATGTCCCTTGGCACAGGCTGCACAGGCTGCACTGTCGCAGACCCCCAGGCAGAGTGGGGCCCTCAGGCTGACCACCACCTGGGGGTGCCTGCTGGAGGAGCTATCGCTGTCATGACACAGCTTCCAGTTCTGTCTGCGGGCCCAAGTAATTGTCATAGAGCAGTTTGTCTCCCCTTTAGAAGCTATAAGTGATTATATTTGATGAAAATATACCTTTCATTTCCTTGGAAGAGATATTAAAGTAGAATATAAATCAGTGCTAATAGACAACTAGCCACTTTGGTATATTTTTCTTCTTCCATTTGGCTTGGAAAGAAATCACAAACTCTGTTTATTGGCTGGTTTTATGTCCGTGGCTCTTGCCCCCACAGAACGTCAGGCTCCAAGAGAGCAGAGCCTTGTAAGTGTGCCTGGCCTAGGAGGGCGGGGCCAGTGGTGACCCGCATTTTGGGGTAGGCAGGCAGGACTGGCTCTAGACTCTGGCTCTGAGGCACAGTTCTCCATAGGGAGCACCCTCAAGAATCTGTCCCCACTGACCCATGGTGACAGCATATTGCCAGAAACTGACAGTGGGGTAGGGGGCTGGGTGGATTTCCAAATGAGCCCACTAGGGCCATTGCTCCATGAACAGTGAGTGGACCAGCAGACCCCAGAGCACAGGCTGCTCCTCAGAAGTGACTCTGGTCATGGGGGGCAGCGGCCTTTAGTCACAGGGCCAGGCTCTGGCCTCCCAGAGCAGCCTCCTCAACTCCCACTCCGGGGCTCCTTCTGGCCAAGAGGCTGCTCCCAGGTCTCTCTTATTCGGGTCCTCCCCAGGCTCTTCCTAATGCTTATCTAAACAGAAGGGCTCTACAGCCCAGAGAGCATTACAGAATTTGAGTGGGACATCCAGGCAGGTTGACCCCACTGGCCCTCACTGATGGGGGCTTAATGACATGGCCAAAGAAGTGAACCTTCCCCACTTTGTTTATCACCAGCCTTTTAGCTCCAGTGACAGTGCTTAAAACCCTCCACCACCTGTCCCCTGCCCCACTCTGTGGCCCACTGGCCTGTGCTGTGCTGCCCTGCCCTGCCCCCTACCCGCTATCCACCCCTCTCTCTTCTCCCTCCTGAGCTATCTTTGCATAATACAAGCCAGCATTTCAGCTGCACCAGCTTTGTGTCTGCTCCTCCTAGGAGCAAGCTCATCCCATTTAGGACCTCTGTCCTCACGCTTCCCTCTGGCTGGAACCCTCTATGGGGCTGTTTCCTTCTCAGCGTTCAGGGCTCTGCTCAGATACCTCTTCAGGGGCCTTCCCTGGGGGCCCCGCCTACTCCCCTAGTCCCTCTCTGTACAGCAGCTGGTTTCTTTTTTTAATTGGTGTGAAATTCACAGAACCTAAAACTGTTTGAAAGTATGCAATTTAGTGCCATTTAGTGAGTTCACAGTCTTCTGCACCATTACCTCTGCTAGTTCCAAAACATTTTCATCACCCCCTAATAAAACCCCGTACCCATTAAACGGTCACTCCCCATTCCCTCTTTCCCCTAGCCTCTGGCAACCACTAATCTGCCTTCTGTCCCTGTGGATTTATCTATTCTGGATATTTCATGTAGGTTATACAACATGTGGCCTTTCGTGGCTGGCTTCTTTTACACAGCACCATGATTTCAAGGTTTATCCAAATTGTAACAGGTATCAGAGCTTCATTCCTTTTCATGGCTGAATAATATTCCATGGTATGGATGTGCCACATTTAGTTCATCCATTCTTTCACCCATTGAGGGCCATTGGGTCGATTCTATGTTTTGGCAAATGTGAATAGTGCTACTATGAGTGTGTGTGTACAAATTTTTGTTTGAGCACCTGTTTTCAGTTCTTTGGGGTGTCTACCTAGGAGTGGAATCGCAGGGTCAAGTGGTAATATAACTTTTTGAGGAACTGTTTTCTCATAGTCTTCAGAGCCCTTACCATGAGTGAAGTTACCCTGTGTGTCTTCCTCTCTGCCTCACTGCCCTGCGCCAGCATGGAAGGCACTGGGGGCCCTGGTCCTCCTGCCCTTGACTGCTAACAGTGAGACAGCAGTGCTGAGTGACTATCCTTGGCAGGTGGAAACAAGGATTGGCGGATGGAGGCGGGGCTGGATGACTTGTTCAGTGTCCCAGATTGTAAACCCCTGCAGCAGGGGTGGTACTGTCTTGCTTACTCCTGGGTCTGGCACCTGCACCAGTTGGTGGTGGCTCAGGGTGCCAGCTGCAGAGTCGGACTCGATCCCATGGGGCCAGATTCTACTTCACTCACTTCTTGTCCCAGCTTCTTGTCCTACCGAGTTCATGGCACTGTCTCTGGGCAAACATTTAAATCCTTGAGCACTAGAGGAAAGCTGGGCTTTCCACAGGTGTTATCTTTCTCAAAGGCGAGCAAACCCGCCCTATCAGTCACTGACCCGGAACACTTAATAGTTCTGTGGAAAGACAGTGTAGTTCCAGAGCCAGCTTTCGGCATCTGAGTAACCGAAGAAAAAATGCAAAGATTACAGGGTGCCTGGAGCCAGCTGAGCTGACCACAAAGCCTCGGGCCGACATCTAAAAAAAGGCGGGGTGGGGGGATCAATGTTTAATTCATAGACCTCGGTTCTGACTTCACCCCTCGGGATAACACACTAGGTGGTAATGTCATCTCTTGGCGGTGTTTCCCAGAAACTAATTTTTTAGGCCTATTCTTTTTCTTGTTTCCAATTATAAACTTGGAGTCAATTATCTCCTTCCAGCTCCCCAAGTCAAAAAACACAACTTCTTTAGTCACACAGGAAGGAGAGCCCGCCTGCCACCTTCCCCCAGTCTGCCTACTCCCTGTTAACCCTCCTACCCCTCTGCTCCGTGGTCAGAGACTTTTTTAAGTGAAACGTATTGAGCTGGGGAGCAGGGTATCTGTTATCTGGTCCTTCTTTACATGCAAAAAAGGAAAATAGTAAAATCTTTCTTCTGAGCAAGGCTTTGAACTCAGGTCTGCCTGATCAGACCCTGAGCCCCTACCACCATGCCTTTTAATTCCTGACTTTCTTTTGACACATCTGAAGTGAGTTCTCACCACCTAAGGCCTCACTGGTATCAGGCAAAACCTCGTTGTCAGCTCCAACCCTGGGCATGTGTCAGACAGAAAAGTCATCTATTTCTGGAAGTGTGGGGCGTAGTTTGACTGGAGTAATTAGCTGTGCCAGGTGCTTTGTGTGTACTCATTCTATCCTCTGAACAGCTCTGGAAGCTGGTATCAGTTGCTCTTCTCTACAGATAAGAGACTGAGGTTCAGATCAAGGCCAGAGACCTCACAGGAGGCCGGCTGAGATCCGTGCCTCCACTTTCTGCCTCTAAATCCCGTTTGCTCCAAGACTGACGATGGTCGTGGCTGAGCAGCTTCACACAATGGTTCTGCCACTTGCCTCCGTGTGTCCGAGGTTGACAGGACAGGCCCTTTTTAGAGAGCGGACACTCAGGGTAGCCCGGTCACACACAGAGCACTCCCCTTTCCCATCCTCTGTATGCCACACTCGCACGTTGCCAAGCTTACGTTCATTGAATCATAGACAGACCCACAAAGCAGTGATACATAACACTTTTTCCCCCCAACCACCACTTCCAAACCAGGTTGGAGGTCATGGTCATACAAAGGTCACTCCTCATGTTCCTGGCCTATCATGAACAAAAAGCAGGAACGAGGCTTCACAATGTTGCCTGAGCAAAAACAGTGGTATTTAAGCTCCTTTCAAGCTTTCTAACAATCGTCTCTAAGAGATCAGCCTTCAAGTGGTTGGGCGGGGTTGTGGAGACCAGATGTCACTCAAAACCCTGAGCTGAATCCATGGGTCCCTGCTTGCCAGACCTCTTCTCTGAACTCCCAACTAAGAACTGAAGAGAGAGCCTGAGGACTTTGGGCACACTGCCTGGGAAGGAGCCTCGTTCCTGAGTCTGGGCCCCCAAGGTTTCCTCGCCTGAAACATGGCCCCCAAAGCCACTTTCCCAATAGAGGCACTAGCACTAATGTCTGAGGAGCCATCGCCTTGTAAAGTACAGCACACAGCCGGCAGAGCCAGCCATCGTGTCCAGACAGCTTTTCCTGGGGGGTGGAGGCAGGGAGGAGAAAGAGTTCCGAAGAACTGAGTGTTGCCTCACTTCCCAGGGTCATTATCCACCCCAGCTGCTGAAGTGACTGTGCCTTCCAGTGTGTCAGAGAGCAGGGAACACTCCCTGGGTCCCTCATGGAGAGGAGCGTGGAGAGCTGTGCAGGAGGCTGTGGGAAGAGACCAGAACCCTAGCCTCACTCTGCCATTGGACCCTGGATAGACCTTGGAATATTCTGTAGGCTCAGGCGGGCCCCTGCAGGGCACCCTCGTCGCAGCGCCAAAAGGGCAGGCACGCGCCAGCGCAAGCATGCACGGCTGTCCCTGTCTCGGAGAAGGCAGCTTCCATCAGTTCTCATCTCAACTTAGAACCAGTCAAGCACATTTATTACAGAACAATTGGAAAAGATAGAAAAGTACTAAATCTCATACCCTATGGTATCCATAAAGTAAATCCCAGTGTTATCATTGTTTTTTCTGCTCATCCTTTGAAAAGGGGTTCTTTTCTCAGCAGCAGAGTGTTTGCCCAGGTGAGAGAGAGTCAGCAAAAGGAGATGGCTTAGCCCAGCCCTGGAGCACGCCGTCCTGCTCAAGGCCTGGCTCCACCTAATACTCGGTACATGGCCTCGGGCCAGTTCGTTTACCCCTCTGGGCCTGTGTACCCTATAAAATAGGGACAGTGCGTAACAATGTCAGTGCACTTAACACTACTGAACTGTAGTAAAACATAGTTAATGTGGTAAATCCCAGGTGTATTTTACCACATTTTTTTAAGCAGGGATGAAAATGTCACCCACCTCAGTAGGTTGTCATGAGCATAAAGCAAATAAATTCACTTAGGTGCCCAGAAGGGTTCCTGACCTGTGTGCAGCAGGCAGTAAAGGCTGGCATGGCTCAGTATTTTTTGTTTTCATTAGTCAGGGCTGACCCAGAGATCCCAAATTATAGGTTCCCTGACTATACATTAAATAAGTTTGCACACACAAAGTTAACAATCCAATAGTCCCATCTAGTGTAAATAACAGAGAGAGCCTGAAGTTGTACAGGTTTGCTCATTTCAGAAGAGCCTTCTTTGGGTGCTGATGAAACACCTGGGCAGAGTTTGCCTCCTGCAGAAGGGCCGTGAGGATTCTGATTGTACGGTTTACCTGCGGTTCCACAGCTCCTAGGGGCAGGGCTGGGGCCAAAAAAGAACAGAGATCTGTCACCTGCAGCCCAGCCCAGCACACACCTGCTCACCCAAGATACAGACTGCCATCATTTTCTCCACGCCTGCCTGAGCTGGGCACTTCCCACTGCAACTTATACTAGCCCCAAGAGGCCAGTGCCATTCCTCAGCCTGCAGACCAAGAAACCTGAGCTATGAGAGGGGGAGCACCTGGCCCGGTGCCGCACAGCTCACAGGTGGCCAGCCTGGCATTTGCACCAGGCCATGCATTCTGCTTCCCAGTCCATGAGCCACAGTGTCTCCTCCAGTCCTGAAGATCATTCGGTGACAGAACACCGCGAATGACTGCTGTATTCCATTTCACGTGCAAAACAGGAACTCGGAAACCAGCAGAGAACGTGCTTGTATTCCAAGGATGAAAGTTTCTGCGTCTAAAGGAAAAGTCCATAAAGTTATTTGAAGAAACTTTCTGAGCCTTTTTCCATTGATTTTTTTTATTGTTGTTGTTGCTGAGTCATTTATTTTATCAACTGCAAGTTCTCATTAGCAGATAAGTATTAACAAATGCCAAGGATTGACGACTCATTTGTGGGATAAAACCCCCAAAACAGAAAACTCTAGCCATTGATTTTATCTCTGAATTAGAAAAAGGCCACCTTGATTTAATCTGTGCCTTAAAATATCTCCAACTAGCTCAAGGAACCCCAGGGTTCCCCTGGAACAAGGTTGGAGAATCACTTTATCACTTACTAAAATCCAGTCATAGTGCCTTATCCTGGGATCCAGGAAAAGGAGACACAAATAGGTGGCATTGCTCAGTGTGCAGATGACTAGAAGAGTTGCTCATTCGTGAGGACCCACTAAGAGCAAGAAGAACCAAAGTAGAAAGAGGGGGACACGATAATAGTGCTGAACGTTCACACAGAGACATGAGTCCGGGAGTCCTCCACATGTCCCTTTTCTTTAGGCCTCGATAGCCTCTCCTAGGGCCCAGGGTAGGGGACCACCAGGAAGAGAAGAAAAAGGCGGGGTGAAGGAAGAACTGGCATTTTTAAAAGCAACTGAAGGGCCCTGAAGGCTGGCTCAGTTGGTGGGAGCATCATCCTGTACACCTAAAGGTTGTGGGTTCGATCCCTGTTTGGGGCACATATGGGAGGCAAAACCGATCAATGTTTCTCTCTCACATCAATGTGTGTGTGTGTGTGTGTGTGTGTGTGTGTGTGTGTGTGTCTCGCTCACTCACTCTTGCTCTCTCTCTCTCTCTCTCCCCCTTCCTCTCTCTCTAAAATCAATAATAAAAACTACCCTCAGGTGAAGATTAAAACTAATAATGGCAACTACAAGAATTCCAGGGTAGGCACATGACAAAACACAAAAGGGGGTGGGCAGAAAGACCCAGGGCACACTCCCCCCCCCTCAGCGCTCACCACCTGTGCATTAGGTGGTGCTGTGCCCATGTTATGAATGAGAAAAAGTCTCTCCACAGATGTACCCTCTTCTTCAGTTTGATGCATGTCCCTGTATACCTTTTTCTGGGTATTTACATACTTTACTTGTACTGTAATATTACATTGCCTTTCTTTAACCTAAATGAATGCTATTTTCTCTCAAAAATATGTCTTAGATTTTTGTGTAAGTCCGTAAGAGCATCTTCATTCATTTTTTGACTGCTGCAGTGCAATCCATCACATGGGCAAACCACTGTTTATTTAGCCAATCCCCCGTTAATGGATGCATAGGTTTTGACAATTTTTTTGTCCTTAACAAATAAATTGGAGCCTCCGTGCACCCTTGTGCAAGGATTTCCCTGAGGTAAGTAACCAAGAAGTGAGTCCAGGAATATCTAGGCTGTGGAACTAACAGGATTTGGTGACCAGTGAAGTATGTGGTTGGAGGAAATGGGACACCACAGGGCTAGTTCAAGGGACAATATCAAAGAGCCTTAGTTTCCCAATGAATGTTCTCTGTGAATGTAGCTAACAAGGGCAATTTGACGATTCCCAACTTCTGGCCCAGCAAATTCTCATTCCTTGTGGATCTTATTCCATCTAGAAGGCCTTCAGGAGCTGCAGTGGTCAAAAAGATTTCCAGGCGCTCACAGGGGTCTCCAGGCACTGGCCCATGGCTTGACCTGCCATCCCAGACAGAACGTCAGAGCTTGGCGCATTGGAGCTGCCGATGGCTTCTGCTCCTGCCTCCTGGCATCTCTGCTGAGGCTATGACTTTCTATGATTCTTTTCTCTCTGGAGCCAGCATCCCATCACTAGAATACAGCTTCCTTTATTTGTGGCTGTCCAGCCATAGCATTTTGTATAAACGTGCTTCTCCAAAAAACACACAGTACTATTTTTTTAACATCTCAAATTCCCAAAGGGCCGACAGTCAATATTATCCCAGTGTGACTGGAATGCCTATTTTGTGACATCTCTTCACACTTAAGCAGCCTATTGCCTTAAGCCCCAGAGTAATCGCAAAAACAGTCTGAAGCCCATCAAATTGGGACTGATGAGCTGTTTTACTGTGTCCCCAGAGTTCAAGTCCTTGAAAGCCACCTACTCATGGCATGATTTCAAGAGAGAATGCTTCAACTGTGTGAAATACTAAGTGTGGACTGTGATTTGCAGTGACTTCACCCAAAACACGATTGAGTTGGTAAAAATTTAGGTGCATAGTGTCTGTGGCATACTTTGAGCATCACAGATTTGACAAGGCTCCAGGACAAGGGTCTCATTTAGTGAACACCAACATGTGCGAGGCACTGGCTAATCGCTTCACATAAAATAAGGAGTTAAATATGTAAAACTGTCACAGCACTAATCCCACTTCCAGAGCTGAGACACATAATACTCAGAAAGCACAGTCACTCACCCATGGTCCCAGAGTTGACGCGGAGAAAGAGAGCGTGTGTGTCTGGTCTCAGGAGCCTGCTCTTTTGAGTGCCTCACCTACCTGCTTCCTGAGAAAAAGGTTATCGCCTGCTGAGTGTTCTTTCCGTTCCTGCTAAGTTGACTGAAAGGCCCCGTGGAGCGTCTGAGTTAAAGCTGCCCTTTGTTGTGGCTTTCAGAGCGTGTTGACTTCACAGGGCGACAGTTGGGTCTTAGGCACTGGGTCCCACGCACACTCCAGTCTCCTGGATTGAGCAGGTCCTCATAAATCATCGGGACAGCCAGGCGGCAGGAAGAATCAGGGTTGATGGAATGAACCTCTGCAAATACCTCTGCCGCTACCCTTAGTAACTTAGAGAATGTTCTGAAATAGTTGACATTTATAAAATCTTGGGCGTTTTGGAAAAATGCACTTTTTTTTTTTGCCAAATTTCCAGCCTGAAGCCCCAGGGAAATGTCCACCGGCTCAAAGCAGCGTTCTTGTTTCCTGAAACGGTGCCCAGGCCTGGGGGAGGCCACGGACTGCTCATCGTCCCCTTTCTCTGACCTCTTCACTCCACCCTCAGCAAGGGCAAATGCAGAAACTACCCTGCACTGACTCCTGTCCCCACTGAGTCACAGAGGGGCTCCTTGCGCTGGCTAAGACACCCACAGGAAGCTGCTGGCCTCAAGCAGCTTAAAAGCTACTAGTGCTTGAGCACCTCCTGTGTGCCAGAAGTGCCACCATTCTGGTTAAACCATGTCACATCTCTGCCAGGGAGCCATTGCCATAAAGTTGGGGGCACATGCCCTAGACCCGGCCCATCTGGCTTTGTCAACACCTTTCCATTGACAAATGTGTGATATCAGGAAGTTCTCTAAGTCCCCTTAGCCTCAGTTTCCTCTTCTATAACATGAGGCTGATAATAAGACCTGTCTCACAGGGGCAGGCACTTAGCCCTGACCAATGCTCTATAGGTGCTTCCTGCCAGCATAGTATTGTAGTAGCCACTGCTATTATGAGAGTGATCCAGGGGCTAGAGCGCCTGCCCAGGGCCTCTCACTTAGGGTGGCCAGCCAGGACCCAAGCCCCTTGCAGAACAACTGGCCCAGCGCCCCACTTCACAGGCCACTCACAGGTCTTCCAGCCGGCACTCTCAGGCTCTGCCAGGCAAGGGGACTTCTGCCCTGCTAGAGCCTCTAGAGATGCCTGTGCCCCATCACAAGCATCATGCATTCTCCCAGCACCAGCACATGTGCACTGAGCGCATTCTGCAGGCCCATGCCTGCCCTCATGCAGCCGGTAGCCACGTGGGGCAGGCAGATGTTGAAATGGGATGACCCCTGTGCCAGAGAGCATTGTGGCAGCTGTCCCTGATAGGGCTGTCACCTAGAGGATCCATACAGCTGGAATACAGGGAGTGAGGGGTACGGGAAGGAGAGAAGGCCACCAGGTGGGAGTAAGGTAGGCCTGGGGGTAGTGGGGTGAATTTCATCCTGAGAACTCTGGGCAGCTTGGGGGCTTTATGCAGGGCGGTACCTGAACTGACTCATTTTTCTCTAAGTTCATTGTAGCTACTGGGTGGGGGGTGGATAGGAGACAGCAGTGCAGGGGCACTGTGGTCCCCCCAGAAGCCAAGAGCAGCTGGGCATTGCGGGGTTACATCTTGGCTTGTGTAGTCAGTCAGCCGCGGGTGTGGGTACAGCTTGCCTCCTGACAGATCTGCTCCTGAGGATGGTGCTGTCCCCACATGCATAGCACCTCAGGGCTGGCAGTGCATTTCCCATCTGTGATCTCTGTATGCCATGGGGAAGCTGAGGCTCAAGAGGTGAGGTGCACCGCCAAGTCCCACCTCCAGGAAGTGGTGGTGTGCTTTGCATTCTGCTCCCTGAGCCCTTCAGACATTGAAATGTCTGAACGGCACCCCTGTAGAGGAGTCTTTCTTGGGGCTCATGCATTGCCAGCATCAGGCTAAATGTCTTCACAGTCAAGGGTCATAGCAATCTGGGGAGAAAGATCCTGTTACAACCCACATAACAGGTGAGAGGGCTGAAGCTCAGAGAAGTTAAGTAACTTGCTGCAGGTCACACAGTGGTACCTGATGTTGCTAAACCATTCCTAGGCTATCTCACCCCATAGTCTGCTCAGCCTAGTGTCCAGGGGTCCTACTCACAGCCCGGGGATCTAAAGATATTCTTGGCCTTGCCCTGGGGGAGCATCAGTTGGAAGCTGGGGCACCACGATCTCAGTTGCAGCCCCTCACAAGTGGCTCCTGAGCTGCCGTCTTCACTACTGGGCGGAGAGAGCAAGCCTGTCAGGGCTTGCTGATAAATCAGGCCGAGATGCCTGTGCTTGGCGGCAGCACTAAGTGGTTGTCTAGGCTTCCGCAAGCCAAGTGACATTTGCCCAATAGGTGTGATGTATCAACGGCTTTTTCTCCTACTTTTTGCGGCCCAGGCTGGCTCTCAGCCAGAACTCTTTTTAAAAAAGAATAAGTTACTGATCCGCCATGAAAAACACTGGTGTGCCAGCTGAGCACAGGGGCTTCTGCAGCAGGAATTTAAGGACTGCTGGTGAGAGGTGAATTTAGAAAGTTTCTGGGAGATGCTGGGGCTGACCCAGAGTAGTTAAGCCCTTCAGTGATGCGAGTTTTGGGGTTTCTTTACCTTTTTGCCCTTATGGATCTGCAAAGGTGGGCTTCAGTGGAATGCCACGGAGTTTGTCTTTTCATTCATTCCTTTATTCAACAAACATTTATTGAGCATCTACTGTGTGCCAGGTGCTGTGCTTGGGTTTGGGGTGACAGCCGTGAGGAAACCAAACATTCATGACCCTGCCACATGGAGCTTATATTCTTTTAATAGTGACAGTCACTATTCAAGTAATCATACCAGTAAATAATTAGCTGACAATGGGAGACTTGGCCATCTCTAGTGGGGATCAGGGAGGGCTTACCTGAGTGGGTGGTATGGGCTAACAGCGGAAGGACTCATTGGAGCATACCAGATGAGGAGGTGAGGAAGTGTTTCAGGCAGGGGACGGCATGTGCAAGGACCCTAAGTCTGGGAAGCACTAAGGCACAGACTGAGGGGAGGGGATAGGCTCCTTAGCTCCCCTTGATGGGAGGGAGTAGTCTCGCTGGTTCCCTGGCACTCCATCGTTGACCGGGCTGGCTCTCCTGGCCCCCCGTTGGTGGGACACCTGTGTTTCAAGCAGTACAAACTATGTTCCATGGATTCATTATCATACCTTCAGAACCTCAGTGGGGAGAGGCAGACATACATTTATCTTGCAGTTGAGGTTTCCCGAGGTTCAGGGTGGCTACGTGACTTAGCTGGACTTGCACAGTGAATCAGCAACACCAGTGTTCCATCCCACCTCTGCCTGACTCTGGCCCATGCTCTTGCCAGCCTTCCTCTCTCCATTCTCATTTGTACTCTTATTCCCCATCCTGTGTATAACTGGTGTGACTCTGAGGTCTGCCAGAGATATCAAAACTCACAAGTCCATTGGAGGACAATTCTAAGTTATTAACCTCAAATCCACTAACAGCTAGAAGCCCAACACCATGCCTTGCGACTGTCTCCTGTCCCTGGCATGTGGCATTTTCTCAACAAACCACTTGGTTGATTGACCCCTGCCTCACTGGGTCCACCGTAGAGTAGCACACCCCTGAGTCTTGGTCAAAAGTGCACCGGAACAAGGCACAGCAGCACCATCCACAAGGAGCAGAGGAACCTCACTTTCCCATTGCCAGGGTGACAGGCCTGCTCAGCTCAGCATAGCCTCCGCGCCAGCTCCTGGCTTCTCCAAGTCGGCGGACTAGTCCTCACCATGGCCCTGTGGCTTCCATGGCTTTTGTGGGATGGCCAACTAGGTGATCAGGAAGCTAGTCAACTAGAACCCCTTCGCTCAGCTGGAGTGGCCCATAGAACCTGCCCTCCCAGTATCGAGGGCAGAGGAACAGCCCTCTGGAAGCATAGAGTCCCAGGCCATGCAAGATCTTCCGCCCAAGGCTGTGGGCTGAACCAGCCTGACTCTGTGGCCCTCAGATTGGCTTTGTATTTCTAGATACCCTGAAAGCATTTGAAAAACCCCACTGTCCAAGACCAGTGCAGCACAGTTAAATCAGAGTAAGGAGAGGGTCATTTGTGTTTTTGAAGCTTCTTAACCATTCTAATATTCATCCAATCTTGACAGCACTAGTGGAGATGAAAAGATCTCACTGAATTGCTCTTAGGTGGCTTTTCAGGAGGGTTCTGGGTAACCATTAGGGTCAAATGCTATGGCCTGATTATCATTTCTTTAATCCACAAATGTTCACTGAGTACTTGCCATGGGCTTGTGTGGCATGAGGCCCCTTCTCCGTGGAGCTAATGCACCCCTGACCAGCCATCTCAGTTATGGTCTGAAGATGGATTGACAGCATGGTGAGCCCAGGGTACACCCAGACAGGCATGCCCCTCCATTGGAGCTGCTGCTTCTAGCAAGTTTGGGTTACTGGGGGATTTGAGTGAGGGAGCAGGATATATTTGCTGCCCTGGGCTCAGTTTCAGGAGATGCCAGTTTTTCAAAGGCTTGTCATGCTTTCAGGAAACCCATGATGGGCACTGCTCCGCTCCATGCTGTGCCCAGAACTGGGGCGTAGAAGGTTTAGGATGGGCTCTGCCCTCAAGTAGTTCACAGTGTCCTGGGAAAGGTGACACCTAACCCACTACTGCTGCATAGCTTCATCTGCATTGTGATGGAGTGAGAGCCCAAGACAGGCACTGGGCCTCCCAGAAATGGAGGGCGAGGTGGGCGCTGGAAGGAGGTCTTGACAGATGGATTAGGTTAAAGGCGGGGCATCCCTGGTTATGAAAACACAGTGGATACCTGAGTTCTGCAAGCAGCCTGAGGCATTTGGGGTGGGAGTGGCAGGAGATGAGACCACATGAGGATGACCCATGACTTCATTTGAGGGCCCAGGGGCACACCGATGGGCTTCAAGCAGAAGGGCTAAAGGCTGCCCCCAAAACTGACCACACACAGCCCCCAGAGCAGGAAAACAGTCATTCACAGGGGCTGGCCCCAGGCTGGGCTGCCCTTGGGATCCTATTACCCACACTTAGCTGAAAAAAAGAGGCAGCTGAAAACACGTCTTCCCCTTAAGCAGCTGGAAACCAAATCACTGGTTCAACCACTCCAGAGCCAAAGCTTACCTAGCCTGTCATTGTTGTTACATGGGAAGTGCAGTCAGAATCCAGTCCCCTTTGACCTACATCCCGTCTCCTAGACCAGGGATTGGCAAACTTCTTCAAGAGCCAGGTAGTAAACAGTTCAGGCTCTACGAGCCATGAGGTCTGTGTCGCAATCTGACTCTGCCATAGCAGCCAAGCAGCCATGGACAATATGCAAATGAGAGTGTGGCTGCATTCCAGTAAAATTTTACTTCCAAAACCAGGCCCATTACTGAATTTAGGGAGTTGACCTGTAGAAATTGTTTGCTGATTCCTGATCTTGGCCTTCAAAATTTTGGCCTCTTTGGTCTATTCTCAGCACCATAGCTAGAAAGATCCTTTTCAGATGTAAGTCAGATCGTGCATCCTCTACCTAAACCTGTCACTGGCTCCTATTTCACTCCCAATGAAAACCAAATGCCTTACAGTGGTCCTCAAGGGCCCACATAGCCTGGTCCCTCTGCCCCTTCTAAAACTGACCTCTATCCCTCTGTCCCCCACTATCCCTCTGGCCCACTCCAAAGCAGCCATGGGGGCCTCTGCCAGGTGTACCCCACCTTGCACTGGGTGATCTCTGCTTGGAACACTGTCATCCCAGGTACCTGGTGGCTCTGCCCTCACTGCCTTTGGGTCATTCCTCAGACCGCACTATCTCAGGGGGGTCTTCTCTGACTGTCCCGTGTAAATCACAGCCCTGCCCACTCCAGGCACTCCAGACACCCCCTGCCCTTCTCGGTTCTCTTGGGAAAGCACTCATTCCCTCTCAGCATGTTCTGTTTCTTCATTGTCCACCCCCACCACCCTACCTCCCCATCCTACCCCATCCCATTACTGAATTGTAAACTTCAAGATAGCAGACACTGCATCTTGTTTACTGCTCAACACCCAGCTTCCTGGAACTGTACCAGGAGGCATATAGGTAGGTGGTGCTTGGGAAGTACTGGATGGACTGGATGGATGGATGGATGGATGGATGGATGGATGGATGGATGGATGGATGGAGCAAGCCAGCAAATCTCCAATGCCTTCTTCACATGCTAGACATTGTTCATTGTGGTCCCAGGTGAGCCTAAGGACTAATCTAAACAGATTAGTCCTTTTGGAGCTCCCAGGCACTGTGTTTGCTATAGGTAGTGCAGAACTGCCAACTATGGTCAGGGCCTTAAAGAAATGGACTGAGAACTGGGAGCGTATACAACAACGGTATCTGACCTGGACAGGAATCTGGAAGGCTTCTCTGAGAAAGGGATATTGACCTGGGAGGAGGTGGAAGAGCAAAGCTGGGCAGGAATCCATCCCACACAGGAGCCCACGTGGACGGGAGAGCCTTGATGCCTTAGCCCACAGGCTGCCCGCATCCCCAAGGACTGAACACATTGCTGTCCACGTGACACTGCCACTGGTTTGGCTGGACTCCCTCCCAACAATGGCCCAGGTCTCCTCCCCTCATTAGCAGTGAGCACGGAAAGAGGAATTGGACCCAGGGCATTTTTCTGGTGAATTCTATTGGGATGGAAACTTCTTGCGCTCAGGCCTGATGTGAAGAACAAAATGTGTTATGCCTTATACAAGAGACTGAATGGCAGAGCCTGGAGTGGGCGGTCTTTAAATGGCTCACTCAGCAGAGTCAGGGGTAAATGTGTTTGGAGCCTCCTGCCACAAGTTACGATCGCAGCTGGTTCCAAAAGGAATTGGAGCTAAGGCCATGCAACTCCGGGAATAGAATGGGATTGTACCTTTTAAGTGGGTAGATTGTGCAGTGTGTGAATTATATCTCCATAAAGCTGTTATATTTTTTAAAAACAGTTCTAAACTAGTCAGACTGTCACAAAGTTGTCATCTTTTTCTAAGGGCCAGGTTATCTCACTCGTGTCCCATTTTGATCATAAAATAGTCTCGTTTATGCAACATTTTCCTTAAAGCAGTCCAAATGTGAAAAAAAAAAAGAAATTGGAACCCACAACACATTCTGGAATAATTTGGAAACCTTGATGCAATCCAGACTCACCTGGCACCCTTCCTCATCCCTAACATTTTCCTTTTTGCCATTTCTTTTTGACTTTGAAGAAAAATCTCTGTTTTTACTGGTAAAATAGCCTCTTGTTCCCTTTTCTTTCCTGTAAATTATGAGATAAGTTTGCATTTCATACCTTTCCAGAAATCTCTGTTGCTTGTGGTCTGACCTCAGAATCATGACTTCTGGGAAAGAAAGTAGGTATTAGAATCACTGCTGTGAGCATTGTTGGAAACCTCTGAAGTGGCAGGCAGTCTGTGTTGTGGAATTAAGATGGAAAACAGGTGAACAATACCTGCTTGTTGCTCTGGAAGTCACTTCCTGGTGCTGCTAGATGATAGTCAGACACTCTGTCCAACTCACTTCAGTAACGTCTTGAAAATATGATCCCTGGTGCTCCGAATTATCTCCTGGAGAAGATCAGGACGAGCTGTGCCCCTCCTTTTATGTGGGAGAAAGTCATGAAGGGTGTCTGGAGAGAAATGCTCAGGGTTGTGGCTGGTGCTGTGACTTAGTAATGCCAGCTGCTGTTTATTGAGCAGTTACTGTACATCAGCCCCTGTGCTAAGCATGGTTGTGTGCATTCTTGTCACTTAATCCTCACGACAGTGTGCGAAGTAGGAATTATCTCCTCCGTGTTGCACCCCAGGAAACCAAGGCTCAAGGCTACACAGGCAGTCAGCCTTGACCTGGGATTTGAACCAGTCTGTCCATCTCCAAAGCCCACATTTGACCTCTTACGTGTACCCCTGCTTCCCTGCCCATAACTGGCACTTAGACCTTCAGGCCGGCGCTCCACCCTCGCACTCCCCTCTCTGGAGGATGGCTGTGAAAGCACAGGAGTCTTGTCACATAGAGAGCAGCTCACATCCTGAGAACCCCGTTGGCACCCTCCCTCCAAGTACAGCGAGGGACCAAAATGCTTTGTCCCTCTAGTGACAGGTGATGTGCCTGCCCTTCCCAGTCCCAGAAGGGCCCCAAAAGAAATGCTTCAGCAGTTCTTTTTAGGAGGCAGGATATGCTTCTGTCCAAAGAAGTGCTCTCACGATTATTTATTAATTGTGAAAGGGAAGAAAAAAAGAATAGGGTTTCCTGGAAAAGGATAAAAGTTCAATATGATAAACTCCTGAAAAGCAATCAAAGGCCAAAGAGGGCAGAAAAATAAAGGATGAAGAGAGTAAGAGGCATGATGAATCAAAGTGGCAAGTGTGTGAACGGGGCCCCTGAAAGGGGCTGTATTTCATGGCGATGGAGGTGAGGTGGCGGCTGGGCTGGGCTGGGCTGGGCTGAGCCAGCGGAGCAGGAGCAAACCTCGGGTGGCGAGGGTGGCTGCGGCCACAAGTTCAGAGAGCAGTGGGACTTGGCCCTGGAGAGTTCCCAAGGCCCTGGGGACAAGTTGCCGACAGAAATGCGGGAACCTATCATCTGTGCCACTGTTCCTGCAGCCCCCTTGTATTCATTGTGTATTCATTAATGCACGAATGTAGAAAATTATCAATGAAAACTGTTAAAGCACCGAGAAGAAACCATCACACTCTACTGCCACCCCAGACAAAAAGCATCATTAGTATTTCAGTTTTCTTCTCATCTGTGTATTCTCTGTTATTTTTTTTTCTTTATCCAAGAAGTACATGAGTTGATTCTTCATTTTTAAAAAATTAAAATGTTACTGACAGGACTTAGGTTCCCTTTGATTACTACTTTCAATTTTCACCCTCCGCAGACAGCCCACGGTTTGGCGTATCTCCTTCCAGACCCTTCTGTTTGCAGCGGCATGCCACATGTGCGCCCTTAGCCAAAGGACAGGGCAGGGCCACAGCCCCTCTGCAATTCTTAAACCCAAGTAACACTGAACACCCAGAGATGTTGTATAACTCACTATTTGGCACAACCTGCCCGAACTATTTATAGGCTGTTTATGAGAGTTGCATGTGCCATTTATTGTGAAGATGAATGTTTTCTTCTTGCGGAAATTTAGTGTGTCCGGTTTTCACTGCCTGAGACCCAGCTGAAGGTGCCCTGGTACACAGGTACGCACCACGTGGCCTTTTAACCCTTAGAGGTTCTGAATTCTAGAACCCTTCCAGCCTCAAGGGCTTAAGAGAAGGGATTATAAATCTATAATTGTCTTATAACTTGAGCTGCCTTTTTTTATTAACCTAAACAGAGTGATAATTCTGTATACCTTTCTGCAGCGTGATTTTCAGACACTGCTGTGAATCGAAAATCTTTCTGTGTTAATGCATAAATCTTTCACTCATTTCTTCATACGGCCGTATGTTCCAGTGTGGGTACATGGTTTCTTCGTTTCTGAGCTTCTTCTATCTCAGATAGCCCTGCATCCTTGGATGTACCTGTTTGTGCACACGTGTAGCCCAAGATCAGAACCACTGGGTCATGGCATTTTGTTTTTAACAACCTCACTACTATGTCAGGAGCATTTCCCCATGCTGCAAAATACCTCTTCCTAAGCTTCCTTTTTAATGACTGCATAATAGTCCGTTGTCTATTGGTTACTTATGAGTGCTATGACTTGGGTGGCTTAAACAACAGAAATTTGTTATCTCACTGTTCTGGAAGCCAGAAGTCTATGATCAGGACTCAGCAGGGCTGGTGCCTTCTGGGGATGATGATAAGGAATCTTGCCTCTCTCCTAGCTCCTGGTAGTTTGCTGGCATTCATGTTGTTGCTTGGCTTATAAAAGCATCACCCCAGTCGCTGCCTTCGTTGTCACATGGCATTATCCCTGCGTATGCCTCTGTGTCTCAATTTCCCCTTTTTTTGAAGGACACCACTCATTGGTTAGGGCCTACCCTGTTGACCTCATCTCAACCAATTACATCTACGGAATGACCTTATTTCCACATAAAGTTGCATTCTGAGGTACTGCAGATTAGGACTTCAATATCAGAACTGGGGCAGGGGCCAGAGAATTCAATTTGTAAAACCCTGGATTGACCAAAATTTACTTAACCAGCCCACTTATATTGGCTATTTAAGTTATTTCTACTGCACTATGAATCACCCTGCAATGAACATCCTTACATAGAAATCTTTGTCCCTGTTTCCAATTATTCCTTTAGGAACCATTCCTTCGGGTCCCTGGGAATACCTATATTTAAGCCTCTTGATAGCACCTTGCCTGGTTGTTTTCCAGAAAGCAGCGTGGGGGATGCCCAACTGGCTGTATCCAGACTCCATCTTTTCATTCACTGGGGCTCTCAGAGGTGTTGGCTGCTGGGTGTGTCAGGGCAGCCGTCTTTACGGCATGTGTGCACATACCTGCCAGCACAAGCGCCTGCATTCTTTCTGTCAGGTCTCATTTTTATTTGATTCCTTATTCCTACCAAAAAGAGAGAGTCCACAGGTTAACTGCAAAATAGAAACTGCAGCTCAAAGTGTCTGTTTAGGGCAAGTTTCTCTTGCAACCACATATATGAGTAAAGATTTCAGAAATACTGAGCTCTCTGGGCATCAGACATTAAATCAATCGGGGCAGTTTCACTCACACAGGCTACTTGCCAAGCAAGACCCGGAGAGAGAAGTTCTCTGGTTTGGTTCAGTTTGTGGAGCTCACGGCAGCAGCCTACATCATCCCATTCCTTCAAAAGGCAATCAGATAATAAGCACCAGCCACTCGAGGGTAGGGAGGGTGTCCTCAAGAGCCATTCAGACAGAGGCAACTTGATGGCCTTTCCGGGTAGAATTGGAGAGCTGGGGCCAGCTGAAGAAGCAGGAGCTTAATTTACGAGGACTTCAGAAAAGGAGACAGCAGAGGAATCCTTAAGAGAACTGGGGAGTGCTGTCTGTGTGATGAAGAGAAGCACAGGGCTAGGTGCTGGAGTGCTCCCGGCTCGGAGCGGCGTGGGAAGACAGACACTTCACTCAGCAGGGCAAGGGCCAGCGCTGCTTGCCAGAGAGCAGGATGCAGGGAAGGATAAATTTAGCCAGAGTTTCAGGGGAAAACATCGATCTGAAATGTAGTGCCGTCTTTTAAAGGAAAGTGAGGGCTGTAGGCCGGTCATTTGGGACAATTTCACTTGAACAGATAAAAGCCCAGGAAAAAACGAATGCTTGTCACCAGCTTATCCTGCTAGGAGAGCCGTAGGATCTTTTTTCTGACCGGGCAGCTGGTTTCTGCATGGGAATGATGACTGGGCCCCCTCCCCCTCCTTTATTTGCTCCCAAGAAGAGGTGCTGCCATGTTTTCGGGAGAGAGTTTAGGTTCATATTTCCAGTCCCAAATGTTCGTCTTCCCCAGGAATGGCGCTGGCCCAGGCTGAGTTTGTTTAGCTGCTGGCCCAAGCCGCTGACATCTGATGTACTTAATGTGTCAGAGCAGGTCCGCTGCCAGCCCCCCTCCCAGTTGTCTGGTAACTGGGCAAAGGACATCTGCTGGGAGTCGACAGGTTTTTTCTAACAAACACTTCTGGTACTCTTGTGGCATCGTGGCATTGTTTCTACCTCGGCGAAGCTGGGGGACGTGTGTGCATCCCAAACAACAGAGCCCCTGTCCTAATGACATTCCTCAGCCTCCCTTGTCCAGTGGTGACGGTCTTTCATACAGCCTCCCTGCTCCCTTCTTTGGAAGGGGAAGTCTGTCAATATTTGGGGCTCTAATTATCTGCATTTGGGCGCCAGGGGTCATTGAAAGGCTGAGACGTTTCCAGGAATTCATGGCTCTAAGAACGCGGGGCTGACCGTAAAGGGTTTCCAGTGAGGGCATGAAAGAAACAAACCCAAATCTCAGCTCCACCCCCACCTGCCAGCCCTGAGCATTGTCCATTGTGTCTTGGATTCTTGGGAAGAAATGGTCAACGTGCACAGTGATGTGGGTCCAAGTTAATAATGAATGTGGAGGAAGGAGAAAGGATGTTCAATATTTAAACATTTCAGAGCACTCCGTCCATGTTGCCAGTTACTGCCCTCCACCCACTTCCTGGATGGGCTCTGTAAAACCGGGCAGGCGGTCCCTAACTCCGCACTGGCAACTGCCACGGGCGCTTAGATCGAGAGGGAAGCAGAGCCTCTTGCAGGCAACCTCACACAAGCAGTATTTCTTCTTTTCTGTTGGCATTCTTAAAGGAAGGAAGAGATGGCAATGTGCAAACCGAGATTTTTATGAGTCCTGGAGCACTTATAAGGAGTTTCTAAGCTTTGGCTTCATATCTGGAATTGTCTTAATATCCTCATATTAGTTTTCTTGGGGCTAACTTGTATTTTAATGCAAATCTTGTGCTTTGGTTCTTACCTCTAAGAGATAAAAGGACTTAACAATGAGACACTGTGGATATGTTTAGAAAATGTCTGTCCACTGTACCTACCAGATAACGCTCCTTAAAAGTTGCCTATAATGCAGAATTCTGTGAATCAATTCCTCTTTTCTTCTTGACACACATTATATAAAAGGAAAAGCATTCCTTTGGGGGGAGGGAAAAACATTTGGCCCCAAGACATAATAAAATCATGCTTAAGGATGCAGCAAACTTTAAAGTCTCCTAGTTAAAGGAAATCAATACTTTTATGATGAAATATTAATAATACTAAAAAAATAAGTCAAAACTACAAATGCAGAATAGCCAGAGTGATTTTAACATTGAACGTACTAGCTTAATATTTGCAAGGGAAACAGATTGTATTGGAGCGCCTCCGAGAAGCCCCTTTGAGTCCTGTAATCCCCCTTTCAGGGGTTTTCCATCAAGAAGACACACCTCCTTGTGTCCTGACCGTTTCCAAGCATTTTGTTGCAGCTGCTGCCTTTTGGAAATGAAATGATGAATCCAGGCTGGAGAGAGGTACATGCACGTGTGTGCACACACACACACACAGGCAGAGATGGAAACCAAACAGGGAAAACTACTTGTTTGAATATACAGTTGGCTGTTTCTCCTCTCCTCCCTCCATGAATTATTTCCAGTGGAGATCTTTAAAAGGGACAGATCCCAGCTAAGTTGAAGTATATGAAATCACCATTTTGATGGGTTGTGATTGTTGAATATAGGCAATTTCATACAGTTCCACCTGATACATTCCACTCTGTAGCAAAAAAGTACTAATGAACAGAACATGGTCACATGTGTCTTGAACCCAAGCATAAAAGAATTGAGGTAAAATAGTCCATTTTCTCATCTACTGTTTTCATAGAAATCCCTTAAACTTAGATATTTAAAGTTACTCGCTTTGTTAACTCCTAAAAGCTTTAGTCACAGCAGCAAGCATGAAGAAGAATTTTGCTTTGTGTGGTGGTGTTTTTTCTAAAGAGCTAAGCCATTCCCTCTGCCACACACCCCACGTGTAAAGACATTTATGAAAATAAAAATCCGCAGTTCATACCTCACTGAGCCCAAGTTCCAGGGACCATAAATGCCAGTTAAGCAATCAACCCAGCTCATGCTAGCCGAACATTCAGACTGTCGACTCGTTCAGCCCTTTCAGGCCTCTGAGGTGTGCTTTTGTCGCTCCGCTTTGTGCAGGCTACGGGGTCAGCGGTTCCCTCGCAGTGCCCCACAGGGTGGCCAGACCCAACTATTTGTCCTTCTCAAGGCCCCTCCCTTGCAGATGACAGTGCCATGTGCACAGCCCCTGCTTGTGTGTCCCACAGGTCTGCTTGACGACCTCAGTGACGCTTTTGACGCTTGTTCTGGGCCGATACCCATCGCGGTCTTTGTCACACACTCCCTGATCCTATCTGACCCACGTATGTCCAGATAGTGTCTGCAGTGTTTCTTGTTGATAATATGTAGTAGTGCACCAGCCTCTGTCAGTCTGGCCTAACCCCAATGTGTTAAAACGTAGTGGGAGAGGCCCCACTTCAGGAGTTAACCACCCCACTCTGCAGAACCCAAGTCCTGGAAAATACATGCAGATGGAACCAAGGCCATAGGTGTGCAGTTCTGCTTTTGGAATGTATTAAGTACGTGTCGAGTGTATGTGCCTTTTTCAGCAGATCCAGACTAATTCCTTGGCTTTTTTGCACAATGCCACCTTGGAGAACACACAAGGCTAGGCATACATGTCAGTGTAGGGTGTGCTCCCTGGGCCTGCCTCACTTCTGGCCTGAGAGCACAGAGCAGGATGAAGAGTTAAGAGACTTGCCAGAAAAACATCAGGCAATCCTTGGGCCCATGAGAATCTCAGGAGGTGTCCTTTGCAAGCAGGGCTGTAGCTGACCCATGCCAGCCCTGGCCAGTAATTCCAGGTTTGGCCCCGTTGGGCTCTGGGGCCAGAGGAGTCAGGGGTCATGGCCCCCTTCCCTGTGTCTGGAAGCACTCTTTAACCACTGTCTAACCCACCTCCCTCTCACTGCTCTTTTAGCCCTGTTCTCTGCCTCAATCAACAGAGAGGCAGCCAAGACCACCACTGATGGGCTTGCTAGTGCCTGTGCTGAAAGACCTTTGTGGAGTTCTTGGCTTACTAATGTACAGATGGTAATACCACTGGAAGAGGGCAGGACCAGGCCAGGCAGGGACCTGGCCCTTGGGAGTAGAGCCCACATCCTGGCAACCTTCAGTTTTGAAAACCCAGGCAAGGTCATGTCACTGTAAGAGATCGGCAGAGATCTAGTTCACCCGAGTCCACATACCAGCCGACCCTCTGTGGCCTAGAGGGTGCCCATGTCCGAGGCTGCAAAGGAATGTCAGCACAGCTGAGCACAGCCCAGTGCTGGCATTCACACAGCCCAGATGCCCCCAGCAGCAAAAGGACATTTAGACCATGGATCTCTCCCACGGGTGGCAGCCCACTCAGGCAGGCTTCCCCCGGGAGCTCAAACACTTTGAGGGGCAAAGTTGGGACAGAGACGATGCAAAGAGAGAAAGCAAGATACTGGAAGAGCATTTTTCCTCTTCTGCACGTTTTCAAATGTAGTCCTTAAAATCCAAGAGGATTTATCTATGGATAAAGAGCTTTTGGCTAAAAGCTTCTGCAAGTTCTCAGCTATTTTTATATATTGGACATGTTATCCCTTAAAAAGCAACCAGAAATAAAAGTCTGTAAGCATTCTGAGGTACAGCCAGTCAGTGATCTAGGCCGAGGTTGCTCAGGCTTAGCCGAGGAGGCCATACATAGAAATGCCACTGTCCCAGACATCTGATTTGCAAATCAGCCCTGGCTGGTGCGGCTCAGTTGGTTGGAGCATCATCTCATACACCAAAAGGTTGGGGGTTCGATTCCTCTTTAGGGCACATACCTAGGTTGCAGGGTTGATACCCAATCAGGGCATGTATGGGAGACAGCCTCTTTCTCTCTCGCTCTCTCCCCCACCCCCTCTTCAAAATCAATAAACATTTTTTTTTAAAAAGACAATCAGAAATCACATAAGGTAACCATTGTGGGGAAGCCCAAAGGTTGCTCCTAAAGCCCATTTTGTTCACAAAGTCCTGAAACACTAACTCAGGTGTGGCTCACTAAAGGGAGATTGGAAGGACAGTCTCCATGCAGGTGGCTGTCGTCCACCTTCCCTCAAGTGTCAGGGTCCCAGCAGTGAGTGAGGGGATTGGGAGGGAACCCCAAGGGTCCTGCAGGCCTGCAGAGATGCTGCCATTCTGAACTTGCACCTGTGTTGGCAGAGTCCTTTGTTTTGTGTGAATTTCAAGAGAAGTTCTGGGTGAGCTCCCAGGCCTCCCCTGGCCGAGTTCACTGTTTGACTTGACTCTGGCCCTGCTTCTTCAGCACCTCTCCCCCACCACACCTTCGGGTAGTTTGGCTTTTCTGGTGTGGCCCCCCACTCGGTGGCCCCTGTCCCCCACTGCCTTCCAGCATCTGTCTCGTCTTCCCAGTGGCAGTGAGGAGGAAGCAGCCTCTTGAGTCTGAAGCAGGGATAAGAAAGGCCTGCACTGCCTGCAGCCCCTGTACGCTAGGCAGTCCGGAGCCACCAGCAGGCTGAAGTCCCAAACTCAGTCCCGTCCCACCCCCCTCCTGTCTCACCCCAGGGACCTGGCTGACTGTACTGTGGGGTGAAAGGGCAGAGCTGAGGAAGAAACCAGCGAGGGGAGAAATAGGCCATGGCTGCACTTGCTGTCTTCAGTTCTGTGCGCGAGGTCACAAGGCCAATTGATTTTTTACTGTTTCCCAGCATCAGGGGGTGGTGAGAAAATCCGAACACTACGTGGTGGAAACCTGAGCTGAGGCCGAGTGGAATGAATTTGCTAATGGAAGGCAAGTTCAGTGCACCCTTGCCCACCCCACGGTCCTCATTCAAGTCGGAGATTGTCGAAAATGCATGGGTTGCTTCTCCTGAATCAGCCCTTGCTGGGCTTTATTTTATGCTCTTCAGTATGAAACCAGCATAAATAGATTTTTTTTGTTGTTGTTAGGGCAGACAGCTCTTCCCTCAAAATCTTAAGATCTTTATCCTAAAAGAGATCTCTTGAAAACTGGATTTCTTTGAAGCACATTTGCTGAGACTTAAATGGCTTGGGGTCAAGTACTTCAGACTCAGAAGCCCCTCATGTCAGGAGTTTGGGCAAGGGGGCCTCGATGTGCAACACCCCGGAATCAACCTGGAGCAGAGGCTGTGGCTGATGGCCCCCATAGACAGGAGAGACACTTGGTTTAGCTTGCCTGGGATTGCCTTCTTCTCATTTAAAATGGGGATGTGAATTAAGTTGTTAACAATTTTAAAAACCAGGAGGTTTTACATAAAAATCAGACACCTGCTCTGACCAGTGTGGCATAGTTGGTTGGGCGTCATCCTGCAAAGCGAAAGGTCACTGGTTCGATTCCCAGTCAGGGCACATGCCTGGGCTGCAGGTTCATTCCCCAGTCAGACGTACAAGAGTCAACCGATCGCTGTTTCTCTCTCACATCAATGTGTGTGTGTCTCTCTGTCTTTCTCTCTCCCTTCCCCTCTCTCTAGAAAAATAGAAAATAAATAAATAAATAAATAAATAAATGTATGCATGTTTTTTTAAAAAAACAGATACCTGGCTTCTCTTGAAGAACAGGAAACCATGGCCACACCAAGGCCCATGTTCTCAGGCGGTAGCAATCAGGAGAGGCTGGGGAGCTGTACTGTACAGTTTTCCCCAGTCCCTATCATCTCCAACGTGTTTCTGTGTGCCGAGTCACAGTCAAATGGGGGAACTGATGGCAACAGGGAGGACTATCAGCCTTTCATCCCTGGCCCCTCCTCACTCACTGATGTTCCCCATCCAGCCCTGTGATTCTCGAGACTGTGGCCCATAGGCTCGAGCCTTAAGGTACCCACTTGCCTTGTGTGTGATTCTCAAAGGTCGGATCTGCAGAGCACTGTGGTTTGGTGGGATCTTCCCAGCACTAGGCCTTACCTCCAGCCAGACAGCTGTCTCTTCCAGGAAGCTGCCTTTGGTGACATTGCCTGGAAGGGTGTGATGGGATGGGAACCTAGCACGGGCACTGGAATGTCTTGAGAGTCAGGTTTTCCTTGAGATCCTGGTGACCAGGGACCTCAGAACCAAGTGTTGACATCAGCTTCCCATAGCTTGAAGTCCTTCTGGGGTAACCTCACTTTCTACCCACCTTTTATTGTTGGACTCTCGTCATTTAGTTTGTGTTTTGATGGTGTCAGTATTGGGTATTTATGGCGTTTGGATTTGCGTTTTAAAATATAAGCCACCTCGAATCCTTCCCGGAAGCAGGTGATACAGAAGGGTGTCTGCAGGGGATGAGGCTGTGGGCTGAGCCTCCTGAGCGTGGAAACCCTGAGATGAATTCTAAGCCAACTGGGCTCCTTTTCACTTCAGCTTTCTGAAGCGGTCCCTGTGGAATCCCTCACATGCTTAGGTAGTTTGCACATCTTCCAGTTTTTAACCTGAAACAGTTCCACTTCAGTCACGCAGCCAATGCCCATGGAGGAGTTACAGTCTGCCACATAGCACAAGCTCTAAGCAGACTACAGAGGCCAGCCGGGGCCTCTCTGTCCCTTGGAAACTAAGGAAACATTTGGCACAACCTCCCCGCCCCCAAGTTCCCTGGCCCATGCACGTGCAAGCCTTACCACCCGTTACTCTCTTGCACCCCCATAGTTTCCAGGTATTGGCCTTTATGTGAAATCTCTGTGTGACCTGATAGGAACCCCGAAAAAGCTCAGTTCCCTTCACTGGTTTCCACCAAAAGTGTCCACTTGCACAGTGCAAAGAAAGAGCTGAAGGAGCATTTCCTAAAGATGTGGGGGATTGTGGGAAAGGCACCTCCCCATCTCAGTTGACCCTTCCCCTCTTTCCTCTCACACCACCGCTCCCAGATTTCCCCCAAGACGGGCAGCGCGGCTTTCCCTACACTGGAAGCCGTGGGAGTCGGCCAGTCCTTTGTCCCTGTGGAACTCGGCTCACATTCCCTGCATTAACAATGACTTTTCACAAATGTCAGTTAAGATGAGGTTCAACCACATAGTAAAGAAAAATCCAAAAGAGAAGTGTGTTACCCTCTCAGACAGAGAAAACCCGAACGAAGGTAGCCAAGGGCCCCGCAAAGATATCGGGGATCCAAGCTCCTTCCTGCTCAATGTTCTGCCATCTCAGTGCTCCCTGATATGTGATTCATTCTCATGGTCCAAGATAGCTGCTGGAGTCCGAGCCATCACATCCATGTTTTAGGTAGCAGAATGAAAGAAGTCACACATCTTTCCTTTTAAGAAGCCTTCCTAAAATCCAGCATGCCACATTTATTTCTATTTCTTTGGCTACAACTTAGTCACCTGGCCGTGCCTAGCTGCCAGGTTCTGTAACTGCAGACGAAGGGGAGAATGGATGTCCGGAAACAGCCCACAATATCAGAAATGCTGTCCAAAACCCTCTTGACCACAGAGGATTCCAGATGCTAGCTGTGAAAGTAATGATAGTCATTGCACAAAATAGCAAAGCATCTTGGAAGTCAAGTTTCTTATTCCCGACTTGGGAAGGCCATCTCCTATATAGCTGATGAGGCCCCAAAGTGGACAGGGCAGGTGCAGGAGCACAGGGGAGAGAACAATTAAACCCACCAGGCTGCAGCTGGGCTGAGCTGGCCCTAAGCTGACTCTTAAAGAATGGTGAAGGGATTTGTGAACGCTGAAAAGAGGCAATAAGGAATTCTGGACTAAGAGAACAGCCCAGCTAAGGCAGAGAGAAAGCGGTTCTCGTCATGCAGTGTGAGGACCTGCCGGGGCTGCTAAAGGCAGGCGGCCCCCTCCCAAAGCATTCACCAGTCGGTTCTGAGGGGTAGGGTTTGAGGAGGGAGTTGATACAAAAGTCAGGTTGGGGAGAGGAGGCACCAGGTCACTCCCTCCCTCCAGATGTTGTCATATGAGGATGGGGCCCAGTCATGCCAGATCTTTCTATTTTGTATGAAGCCACAAATTCAGGTTTGCATGTGAAATCTTCCAGTGTCTGAAATGGCGGTACCTAAAACAAACAGACGCACATGTGATGTGAGCCAAGCATATCATATCTGCAAGCCCCTGGGCTGCTGTTGGCCGAGCCTGGGTCCAGACTCACACAGCAGCCTGGCCCTCCATGGGGAAAACTTTAGTAGACGTGCTATCCAAAGTGAAGGGGTATGTAGACAGTATATTCAAAGTGCATTTTTCAGTGTCTTCTCACAGTTCAAATAAGATTCAGACTTAGAATCTTAGTAAATCTTAGTAAAATCTTAGTAAATCTTAGTAAAAAGAAAACTATTGACTACTTAACCAGGAGATTCTCACTAATATGGGAAAGGGTGTTTGTCCGAGATCACAAAGCCATTTGGGCAGAGTTAGGATTTGAACTAGGGGTTCTGACTCCCAGCCCAGTGCTCCCTTTATCAGTGGGCCTCAAATAGAAGGCTGACCTTTTTGTTGTATTTTTTGTACTTGACAAATGCCAGAGACTTACTCATGAGTTCATCTTCCCAGAATAACTGGCAGAAGAGGGCCAAAGAGCAGCAGGAAGACCTGGCCTACCCCCAGGAAACGCGGACTCCTGGATATTGCCTGTGGCGCGGGGCTGCCTGTTTCTGGAGCATCACACCTGGCTCCAGCTTTGGGGAGGTTCTTAGTGAGTCTGGGGAGAGAGTTTGGGGTGTGTTAGGGACCTGGGAGCCTGAGCCTGTCCCGCTCCCGGGCAGCTTGTGTCCCTTCCTTCACCCTCCCTCGTTTTCCTGGTTTAAATTAATGTTTGTTATAGAAATCTTGAAAAATTCAGGCAAGCACAAAAAATAAAATTCACCTTAATAAAACCACTGGGTTCTCCTACGACTTCAGCTCTGATCCCTTCAGCCCATCTGTTCTTCTCTGTACAAGGGAGGAGGCAGAGCCTGCATTTTATTTATTGTTTTGGAACAATGGGAGCGTATGGGACATGCCTTTATGAACCTTTTTTTATTTGCTATGTCCTGAGCGTTTCTCTTTACACTCTGTCTTCTTGCATAGCAGCATTTTTGTCAGCAGCAGAGGATTTCATCATCTGGGCATGTCAGCATTCATTTGGCCTTTCCCTGCTGTTGGCTGTTCTGATCGTCTCCACTTCCCTGTTGCACACACCAGTGCTCTGAACACCCCAGTAGTTCGCTGTGTGCATCCCTTCCACAGCACACCTTTCTAGATGTGGAATCCGTCAGGTAGTGTGAAAATCTTTCAGCCTTTGATACACCTTTTGCAGGCTGCTCTTGGGACGTACTCTGGGGAGCCAAGAATTACATCTGCTGGAGAAGCTCTCGGGGAGGCCTCTTTGCCTGTGCCCTTGTCCCATGACCTCTGGCTTGCCTGCGCGGGTCCCAGTACTAGGCAGTCCATGTGTCTTTAACTCACACCCAGAAAGCCCTTAGGCTCCTCCGCCAAAGCCAGGTCTTTAGGAGCTGCCTTGCCCGGATATACCATGTACAGGAGGTCAGGTGCTGCAGTCACAGGCCCTTGTCCTGAGCTCTCTTCAGTGGCCTTCTGACTCTCTGACATGTCAAACTGACTCAAGGGGCCAGACACCTTGATTAGGAAGGAGCCCCTTGAAATTACAGGGGGTATCCGGGTTCCCAGTGCCATGGGGAGGGGAGAGGAAAGAAGGCAAGGTGGATTTTTAGTAGCGGCAGGTGAGGGAGAGATGGGTTCAGTGACCTCTGCCCACCTGCACCCTACAAACAGGTGATTTTTTTTTTGTCTATTTAACTCTCAGCACATACAGCAGATATGCAGTATTTATTGCCAGTCAATGGCCTGACCCCCAACGCATGCTGGCTGCTGCAGGGGCCCAACAAGCAGCTGTGGCAGGGGAGCGGGGGCACAACATTTAAAAAATCATTTAAGAAAAAGATTTATAAAACAATTATTTAGGATGTTTGTGATATACTGAAACAAAGGATTTCTACTAGTCTGACTGCAGCTTCAGCATCTCGTCTGCTACCCTCCAGGCCCCAGCTGCCGTGTCTTATGGCAACAATCCAGGGCTTTAAAGCTTGAGAGAGAAGACACATGTCTTGAGAGAAGGGGTGAGTGACCACCTTGGAGACAGCACCATCACTCATCTCCTCGGGCGGAGGCGAAGTCGGGAGGGTGAGAGGCTTAGTCCTAACTCTGTTCCCACACTTGCGGGCCCCCTTTTCATGGCTCTGATACATACGCAGCTCAGGAAAAGCCATCTTGACATTTTGACTTGTTGAGGGACGATTCATTTTCGAGGTCAGTGAACAGCTTGTGAAGTCGGGGTTTTACCACTTGAGTGATGAAGAAGTAAGCAACTGTAAAGCTGGTTCTGTGGGGCTGCGCCTGACTACCTCTGGGGCTCTTCCCGACTCGTGTTTGGATCTGTCTTCGTGTTTGTCATCATTCGTCTGCTGAGGCACACCCTCCCCCCGACACACACACACAGTATCACTCAGTGCCTGTTCCTAAGAACTCCAGCACCTTAATCCTGCTCTTCTGACCTCTGCCCATAGGTGGAGGCAGGGAGTCTCGTCCTCTACGAAAGAGGGGTCGGTGAATTTACACACCACACTCGCTCCGGCCTCTCATCCGCCTGCCATTACATCATCCCAAACCAGAAGGGTCTGGGCTTGGGACATAAGTAGAGACATGACTTTTAAGAAGCTGATTCTTAGACAAAAATAACTTCACACAAATAGTACAAAATAGCTCCTCTGTGGTGGCCAGGTATAGGGTCCTACTAAGTCCTAAGGGAGGGATAGAACAGCCGGTCCCCTTGTAGACCCCACCCCCAGACAGGCCCTGTGCCCACCCACTGATGGGCAAAGGGAGGAGGCTCAGGGAAGTGCAGCCTTGCCCAGGCCCATAGCTGGAAAGTGAACTGATCAGGAATGGAACCCAGACTTTCCTGTGCCAGGGTCCCTGCTCCATCCTCTACCAGGCTCCACTGAAGGCCAGAGAGTAAGATATTTCAGGCTTTGCAGGCCATGTGGTTCCTATGGCAACTACTTAGTGCTGCTGCTATAGCTCCAAGGCATCCACAGACGATATGTAAGCAGAGGACTATGGCTGTGCCAGTGTAACCTCACTTACCAGCCACCCCCGCTCAGCACCCTGCCACCTTCCTGAGTTCTGAAAAAGACAAGGTCAGGGCCTGGAGGACTTCCGGAAGAACTGTCAGCAGGAGCTGGGGCCGTGTGAGCTTCAGGCAGTGCAGATGGTGTGAATTAAGTTTGGGGCTGACTAGGGGGGAATGCGCTCAGGAAGAGGAGAGGTTTGCTGATCCCAGGAGGATCAGGATCCCCACCCTCAGCTGGAAGGAGGGTTCCCCTCCCCAACTTGCTGCTGCTTCTGAATTACAGAGCAAAAGCCCTGGGGCCCACAGAGCACCTGTATGGTAGTCCTGTCCAGCTCCCAGGGACTGAAGTAGGAACCACCAAGGTCTGCATAGGCCTCTGGGGTCATTAATGGGCATTTGTTCCAGGGGAGCTTTCATGTATTTAGTGAATAAAATCAGAAGCTGTGGCCCTTTAGAAACGCAGACTTTTCTGAAAAAGGCAGACATCACAGCCTACAAAAGCACCATCCCCTGAGAGCGGCTCCTGGGTGGGCTCCTGCAGTAGGGCCCCTTTCGTCATAAAGAACACAGTCCTCTCACCACATGCCACGCCCTGTGCAGGAGTTTGATGGACACGCTCTCATCGTGTCCCCAGCACAGTGGGGCGATAAGAAGTGGGTGACGACATGCCCAGCTAGCAGTCGGGAAATGGCACAGGACATGTGTTCCAGGGCTTCTGCCTGGTGAAGCAGGATTCGCCCAGCACTGAGCGTCTCCAAAACATGGGGCTCATCCACTCCCCTGTGCTGGGAAGGCCCCAGGCCCCAGAAATGTGTCATCCCCTCTCCAAACCAAGTCGCTCCAGGGCCACGTGGAATTCTGTGCCATCATTACAGTCACACAGTGGGCATCTGTTCTGAGAAATGCATCATAGGCGATTTCTTCATTGGACGACCACCACAGAGTGCACTCACACAAACCGAGGTTGTGTGCGCTACCATGCACACACCTGGCTTCATGGTGTAGCCTCTGACAGCTCCTGGGCTGCAGACCTGAAGAGCATGTTACCATACAAAACAGCACGAGATTCAGTGGAGCACGCAAAAAGATGAGGCAGTCAAGGGACAAGCTAAACACAGCTACTGCAGACATTTTTTATAAGCAGAAAGAGTACATTCTAAGATGACAATAAAAAGCAGAGTGAATACATAAACCAGTAACATAGTCATTTATCAGCAATATTAAGTATTATGTACTGTACATAATTTATACAGCTGGTAGCACAACGGGTTTGTGTGTAGTGAGTAATGAATGTATCGCACTATGACAGCCATGATACTGCTAGGTGACAGGAATTTCTCAGCTCCTTATAATCTTATGGGACCACCATCATTAACCAAAACATCCTTTTGAGGCACATGGCTATAACTGGTAGCTTTTTCCTCCCATGCCAAATTTGCCGGACATGCCAGGGCAGAGCGAATTCTCTAGCAGGGGGCACCTTGGGGGCTCTCCCCTCCCATCCAGTGTGGCTTCAGAGCGTGGGTCTGGTGCCCTGCCTGTGGCAGGACTCGGACACGTTAGCAAAGGTCCCATGTCCCTGCGTGAACTTCTCCAGGATGCTTCTGAAGTCCCGCAGCTGCGTGTCGCCTCCAAAAGCACAGCTGGTGTGTTGCTGAGCCAGCATCGAGCATGCAGACTCACGGCTCACAGCCCTGTCCTAGGTACTATGGCTGGCTGCCCCTTTTCCTTGAAACAGCTTCAAAGTGTGTCCAGATCAGTCCCATAACCGGAGAGGTCAGCTCCTAGGGAACTGACCCAGACCTTCAAAGAGCTAGGTTTGGGTTGGTTAGCGTGGCCTTTACACTAAGGCCTCAGCCCCACCATAGAGGTGAGGGCTTGCCCTATAGGGTCCCACACCCAGTTGGGGCATATGGTACCCCTCCTGCCAGGCTGGCTGGTTTCCTCCCACTTGGTCACATCACCCACCACCTTGTCTTGCAGGCTTTGCTGTGGCCCAGTGCATAAACCAGCACAGCTCGCCGTCCCTGTCCTCGCCATCGCCATCTGTCAGCGGGAGCCCCAGTGGCAGCGGGAGCACCAGCCACTGCGACTCAGGAGGAGCCAGCTCATCATCCACCCCCTCTGTTGCCCAGAGCCCATCAGGTATTGGCCAAGTGACACTGTGCGGGGGGGTTTGGGGAACCTGTGATTCCTCAACGCCAAGACTATTGATATCCAGCCTCTCCTCACCACCTTGTTTGAGGCCACTGCCACTCGAGGGTTCCATGCTCGCTCTAACGTGACACTGCTCACAGGCTGGCTGATTCAGCTCCCTGCAGAGGAGGAATTCCTCCTTGCGCTGGCTGGTCCACTGAAAGGCCTGCCCTGACCACAGAGGGGGAGGGGGAGGACAATGGGCCGAGTCTGAATCTACCCCCTTATCACCGCCAAAGTCTGAGGTGTCACAAGGAGGCGTCTCCTGAACTCAATTGTTTGAACCCTGGCAAAAGAATCATGTCCCTGCTCAATGCTTTTCCCTCCATGACATACCAGTTTCCTCTTTAACTGTTCTGTGCAGCCCGGTCACCTGTGACCATGGGTGCAGCTTGCTGCCTTCCCAGAGTCTGTCAGGGTATGCTAGCGTCGTATCTTGCCCTCCTGTAACTTACAATCGTTACACAAGTGTCCCAGACAGACCCCGTGAACAGGGAGCCTGAAATGGGACTTGTGAGTGGGTGTCCCCCCCACACCTGTTTTCAGCTTCCATGAGCCCCTCCCATGCGAGCACCTCATTGTGCTGCATGCAAACCCAGGAGTAAAGACACCAGGCTCACTGAAAGGCATGGCTCCAAAGTGCAGCCAGAGGAGCAGAGCTGGAGCTGGGGCGGCAGTGAGGGCCTTGAGAGTGTGTGACGCTTCACACACCCCAGTAGCATGACCCCCTGGTTCTCCTGGGCCCTGGTGACTCTGCTATGCACCCCCATTTGGGGACCTTCAGTGTTCTTCACTGTTCCCGTGAGGTCCCATCCAGAGCTCTCACCCATCATATTTCAGGGGCAGCTGACCAAACTTGTTTAGCTGTGGATCAGTGGGTCATGACAAAAGCCATGTGCCAGGGCATGAGCTACCTTGGTGCCAGAGAAATGGAGAGCCCCTGGCCTCTGTTCCCTCGGCTCCAGAGGCAGAGATCTCCTTGGGTGCTCACACCTTTCTCTGGAGTTTTTAGCTTCTGCAGTCCCTAGCAAAGGGTTAAGCCAGCGTGGTCTTCGTGCCTATGGCTCACGGGGCACCTCAGCCTGCCTGCACCCCCCGCCCACACACACACAAGCATTCATTACCTCTGTCTCCTGTTAACATTCACGAGGCCCAGGGAGCAAGGTCACCCTCAAGCCACCTCACTCAGACCCTTTTCCACTCATCACCTGCTCTTCTCTCGGCCCCTGTGCGGGGAGCTGACCGCCCTTTCTGAGCTATTTCTGAGCCCTATTTAAGGTTGGCTGCATATCCAAGCAGTTGCCGCTGCCGTTCCCAGGCTCATAGCTGGGAAATTCAGACAGAGCTCCCTCCAGAAGCCAAGTACATCCCTCAGCCCCGCTCTGAAGCCTGGTCTCGTGCTGGCTCTGGGGGCCAAAGTGCAGGGTTGTGTGTGTGCTTGTCTGTACACCCATGTGCTGCCTGCATGTGCACATTTCTGTCTGTGTTGTGTGCACCCAAACTCATGCGTACTTAAAGTTACGATTTGGTCTCTTTCTTATGTAGCTAGATGTGCCATTCTTTCATTTGTGAGACAGCACAGCCAACAGTTAAGTGAACAAATGAGCCTGTAGACTTCTTTGCCTAAAACTGAAACCAGCAGAGAGCCACACTGTCAAAATCCAGCCATGTATGCAGATGTTTCCCTGAGCGTGGCCCCAAGGGCTTCAGCTCTGTACCTCCCCCGAGAGGCGCAGGGTGCACTAGTTCTTTTTTCCTGACCTCCCTCAGCCCTCCATCCCTACCCCCACCATTCCCTGCACGGTGCCAACAACGTTGTCCCCAAAATGCAGGGGATGTTAGCCTGGCTGTCGAGGAGCCAGGCAGTTCTAGTCAGTAACTGACGGTCGGGCCCTCCTAGGTGTCTGCTCCTGTTTGGAGCCAGCGTGCGAGTCCCCATTTTTTATGCCACCTGACAGTCGAAGCCTGAGGCCCAGCCTGCCTGTCTGACTCTCTGGAAGCACTGAAATAACTCACCTCTCCAGCAGCTTATGCTTCACTCTTAACCAAGGGCCCAACTGTTGATCCCTGGGGAGAGAGAGTGTCAGAGCGCACGAGCAACTGCCTATCACAGGTACCCGGCCACAGGAACCAGCTCTGTCCCCAGGCCCATGAGCTGGAGCCGCAGGTCTCAGGAGGTCCCCCATTCACTTGTCTCTCGTAGCCAACCTTTCGGGGCAGCCTCAGCCTCCCAGGTGAATCCACAGGACAGCACATGGGGTTTCCATGTTCCCTGTAGGGCCAGGTCTACCCAGATAGTTTCATCATCTGCCTGGTATCTTACCGAGCCATGCTGGATGGGAAGCCAAGGGTGGAAGAAGGGAGGAAGGTTTTATTGGAACAGGTGGGTTTTAGCCAGTTTCCTGGTTTGATAATGCCCTGGAGTGGTGGCCAGTGTTCAGGCTCCTGACTTGGAAAGGCTGGCCCTGTGTTGCCTTCTCAGCAGACTCTCCACCCTCAGGGCCTGGCCACAGTCTACCAGAGGCGGCTTCCTTAGAGGGCCAGCGGGCAGGGGGTGAGCCAGGGCTTCAACCCACAGCCCAGCCAGGGGGCCACTTGTCCCCAAAGTGGTTTTTGAGGGCACAGTGCTGAATCAGAAGCATTCTTAGCCCTGTGTTTCCAGAGCCTCCAAGTCTAGGAAGTCCCCAGTGTGGAGAGCAGCTGCCAGGTCCTCTGCAGCCAGAATTAGCAAACTCTGGTGGCTTCTTTGCTCTTGAAGCCATGCTTTGCTCAGCCAAGTGTTTGGGAAAGCACACAAGAGATGCCATCCACCGGGGAGCGAGACAAGCCCAGTTTTCTGTGTCTCTGCCCCACGGTTTTGAATCCCAGAACTGTACGAGGAGACCCGTGAAGCCAGGGGTGACCCTCCCACTCTTGGAGCAGTCAGTGTGGCATGGGCCCACCACACAGCCTGCTCGACGTGCACTGCTGCATGGCGTCCCAGTGGGTGCTTCTCCCAAAACCGAGCCCCCGTGTGGCAGGCACTGGGCTCAGAAGTGCTTCATAGACACCTCCGCATGGAATCCCACCTCACATTGTGCAGCTGAAAACACGGGGGCCCACGCAGAGAGGTCGTGCAGCTTGGCCAAGCTGCTGCTGCTAGTGAGTGGAGGAGCCCAGGTGTGACCCTGGTCGTGGCAGCTCCGAAACCCATGCCCTACCTTCTGAAACAACCCTGGGGAATATCAGAGGGATTTGTCAGTCAATGCCAGGTACCTCTAAGGGGTGCCACAGAGACTTTGGACTTGGGTTTGGGCACTGCTCGTGAGGTGCACACATCTCCCTTCCAATGAGCATGGTTGCTCAAGAGTCCAAATGAAAATCCACAGCCCGTCCACAGAGACCCAGGTAACTGTGCACCCCAGTCAGCAAAGGCTGGGCTGTGTAGCCCCTGTAGAGGAAAGCCTGGTGGTCCCCCCAAATCAGCAGCAAAGAGGACCCCACACAGCCACATCTCTGTCAGCCCAAATGGGTGCGTCCCCAAATGAGGACATGAAACCATTCTGATACCCAGTTGTTTTTCCGCCTCTACCCTCTGTCCAGCCCAGGGGACCTTAAATTTCCTGCCTGAGTTTGAATGGGGACAGGTTTATAGCAAATGCAGATTTTCTCAGCTTCCCATGGGGCCTTCAGTACGAGCGACTCAAGTTTCGTGGTTGTGAGACCCGATCTCATAGGGTCCCTCCATAAGCCTGGCCCCACGCCCAGCCCCTCAGCCTCTTAGTGGCTCATCTCTCTGCATCTTTTCTGCCTCAGTCTTGGTACCCCACCTACACTGTATTACCTTCTTCTAAACAGATGGATTTTGTTGAGCCCCTATGATTCGCAGCCACTAGGATACAGGGTAACACAGTATGGTACACACAGGCTAGCAGGGGAGTCTACCGTCCATCAGGTGACCACACAGAGAAGTGTCCAGTTAGAAACCACAACCAAGGAAACATGCAGGGACTTCAGCAGCACCAAACAGCTGCAGCAGGGGCCAGCGGCTCCCAGCAGAGGCATCATGGGAATGAAAGCCAAAGGATGAGAGAGGTTGACCAGATCAGGGCTCCATGAGGAAGATGGCCTTTGGGTCTCTCCCAAAAGGAGCCTGGAATCTGGCAGGAGATAGGTTGATTCCTTTCCCCCATCTCCCTGGGGTCTGTCTGTAAATTCTGCCCTTCCAAATATACAGATCGGGGTGGCCTGTTTCTGAGAAACAGTCCCCATGGCTGCCAGGGCCAAAGCCTACGGCCCAGCACTGGCAGAGGGCCCCTCACAGGGAGGGGAAAGGAGCCCACCCGGAGGGGTCACTGGTTTGCCAGTTGCCCAGAGAGCGCCTCTGTGCTGGGAGCACCTGCTTCGGATGCTCTTCTGCATGCCAGAGACAGGCCATGGATGCTTGTGAGGGGCTCTTTGCAAGTACGGACCCTCAAACTAGGGCCAGTGGATGCCCCCAACCGAAGGAACGGTCAAACTGAATTCTCTGGAAACCAAAATAAACAACCAGAACGAGTTGGGAGCGAGGGATTTTATTTTCATCTCTAACTATTTATTTTACCTGTTAACGGTGTGCAGAGGAGACTTTACTGTCCGGTCTCAACACCCAGTACACGATTGATTTGTTCCCAGTGTCTTTTTCAAACGTGCTTTGAGATCTTCAAGTCCTTCTGGGGAGAGCTGGGCGCCCTGCACTGGGAAGCATCCAGGAACCGGCCCCTTGTCGCCCACTCGCCCAGCAGAGCTGTCCGGATACGCCTCAGCTTGCCCCACAGTGAGAAAATTACAGTGTGGGCATCAGCATATTTTTTTCTTTAAATATTTTATTGTTTTGAGAAGCTGAAATTGCAGAGAACATATGGCGGGAAAGAGAAAATAGATCCAGCTTTGGAACAAAACGTAGGATCAGTAAGAATTCTTCAGAAATATTTTCTGAGTTATGCATGTGCACACAACATGATAGATGACACATGCACATACAAACATGCAAATGCATGCTCACACATGCTTCCACACACAATTGCACACACATACACAACACACACTCATGCTCTACATAGGGATTCTGGTAAGAAAATCATCTGAGAAAAGATCTCTGTGGCCTGCATTGCATCCTTAACCAGCCACTTGTGCCTCCCGTCTCTAGATTGTTGCATTTCGTGCGTGTTCTTGGGGAGCTGCTTCCAGAAGGAAGGGAAATTGGTTGTTAAAAAAATGAAGTCAGAGTGAAGGGCAACCTGCTTTTTCTGATGCCCATTTCGTAGGCCCATAGAATTGGGAGCTGTGGCCACTGTGAGTCTTCCCCGGGGCTTACAGAAAGAAGGAAGATTTGGTTCTGCCTGGAGCCTGCCGGGGCAGGGTGCTGCTCTGCTGGCCCGCCCTCCTGGTTCCTCACCTGCTCGCTGGGCTGATTGTCTGGATGTACGACCTTCACCGCATGGCATGACCCCATTCGGGCCACCTTAGAGCCAGACAGCCCAAGACTGACCTGGGTGTCCCTGACCTCGGTTACTAGAGTCAGGCAGGACTTTCAAGGACAGAAACCCAAGTAAGAGGTGTTGTCTTTTCTCCCCAGCATTTTTTAAAAATTGGAGTAAGATAGAGATAACATAAAATGTACCATTTTAACCATTTTTAAGCTTACACTCCAGTGGCATTAGTTACCTTCACCTTGTGTTCCGCGGCCTTATTTTTAAGCTCTGCTGTAATTCGGACTTTGTCTCAGAGATGATGGTCCCTTCCTTCTCAAGGAGATGCTCCTAACATGTTTGTTTCAGCCAGTTAGAGCCTGCCCCCGGGCCGCTTGATGCCAGGTCTCAGCTCTTCCTGCCATGGTTCAATCTTGGTTCTCAAAGGTCCAGTTCACCAGAGCGTCGCCTGGAGATTGCCACCTCACGGCTGGGGAGGATGTGTCGGACCGCCTCGCCCCCCCAAGGCTGTCCCCGCACTCGCAGAGCTGCGCTGTTGGCTTTAGGGTGGCGACACCGGGAACCGTCGGCCTCATCATTTGGGTCAGAAATCTGCTTATTTCACCAGCTGGTTTGGCTCCGATCCCACAGCCACACAGCCTTCCCTTCTCAGACTCTCCCAGGGATACAGAGTGTACGTTGTAACTGCTGGTCCACACCGAACCTGATGGGCAGTTCTGTTGTTCTGTCCCCTGAGGTTTCTCACTGAGACCAGATGTCACCCATGGCCCCACTCTCTGCTTCCCAACAGGACCAGATCTTCACTGTCTCTACCAAACCTCTGCTGTCCCGATAGCGCCTCGTCCTGGGGGAGCTGATGGGGGGTGTCTTACCTCTGTCGGGGGCTGCGCCCATGCCCCCGCCATCACAGCTCCCGCTGGGGCACTGCCCCTCCCCTTGCACTCTCATTGATGCTTAGTGTTCGTCTCTGCTCTGCGCCCGTCCCTGTGTCACCTTTCTCTGTCCTGTTGTTAAAGGCTTTCTGTGACCTGTCGCTGTGTTTCCCTCTAGTCAGGAGTGGCAGGAAAGGACGCCGGCGAGTGTTCAGCCTGTCGGAGGCCGACAGTCACGGCGGCCACTGGGTTTAGTGCTTCGAACGGCAGCTGTCACGGCAACTCTGGCACAGTCAATTCAGGCAGGTCTCCTCCCTTAGCCTCCACAGACCCGCGACGCCCCCGCGCCACGCCGCACTTCTACAGTTAGCAGGCTCTGCATGGCAAGCCAGGCCAGCTGGGCCCCACAGACACCAGGTCGTGACCTGAGAGCCATCCTCAAAGTGGCATTTCCTCTGCTTCCCCTGACGCTGGATCTCCCAATCCCTTTGTGGCCTCCTCTCATCTGAGGATCAAAACCCCTGGCTCTTGCCCCTTTCCACACTGGCCCCAGGCAACCTGGAAATGCTGTCACTCTCTCTGCATACCGAGCAGGCCAGGGTCAGGTGCAGCACAGGCCCAGAGCTAGAGGCAGGTTTTCTAGCCCAGCCCTCGCAGAGCACCCCCAGTTTAGGCCACAGGGTTGGGTGGTAGAATTTGCAAAAAGCAACAGTCAGCCCTTTTTTTTTTTTTCTTTTTCCTTTTTTCCCTGGTCTTGCTCAAAGCTAAGTGATACATTCAGTCACATTCCAGCCAAAGGCCAAAAGTTGCAGACACACCAACGAAGGTAACTCCATCGTCCTCCTCCTTCCATTGAGTGCTCCACATAGCAGCGAGGCTGGTCTGGCGGCCGCGGCGCACCTGTTGGGTCCATCGCTGCCGCCTTCGCCCTCGGTGCTTCTTAGACTTGCCCTCATGTGCCCTGCCACTCCGCGGCACTGGCGCTTGCCAGTCAGGAGCCTCCTGCCGCCTTTTTCGTTTAAAAGCTGTTCCTCTGAGCTTTGCCCTCTGACTTGCTGTGCTATGCTGTGCTGTTCATTTCTTCCCCACATCACTCAGGCCCACCTATTCCAGACTGAACACATCAAATCCAAATATTTACTGGAAATTGAACTCACTCAACAAGGGGCAGCCGAGCCCCTGCTCCAAAGCCAAAGACCAGCTGCTGAGGGTACCGGCCAGGGACGTGCTGCTCCGCGTGGGGCAGAGCCGCGGGGAGGTCAAGCATCACTCGCGGAGACCTGGACTTCCGGGATTTCCCACTCCAGCTCCAGTTGTCTCCCCTGCCCCTGGCGGGGAAGCCAGAATGTTCTCCAAACCCCTCATTTCCTGGAGCAGGCCCCAACTTGTGGCCTTAGACCTCGAAAACACCAGCTGCAGTAACCTTTGCAGCTCAGTGCTTGGCCAGAAAATGTGTCCTCACTGGGTAATTTTCCCCTGGTAAAAACCTGGCAAAGTCCCCCCTCCCCAGTGGATGAATGTGAAGATCACATTCAGGAAGCAGTTCTTAGTTTAAAAAATAATAAAGTAAAAATAAATGAAAAGTAAGGCCATATTGGGGGTGATGGGTAAAAGGAGTTTTTTTTTTTCTTTGTAAAAAAAAATAGAGGCTATTTTTATTGGGGGGCAGGGAATCCATTCCCTGTAATAAAATTGTTGGTTCTTTTCCTAAAAAAGAAAACAGTTTTGTGTATATGGTATTATTTGTTGGCTTGTTTGTTTTTAATATATCTGATGGCAACTTTCCCATATCCTTAATTATTCTCATCAGCAAAAACTCCATTAGGGATCAGGGAAAGAGGTTTGCCAGCCTTTTTGAATATCTGCATGCAAATGCAGATGAGCAAGGAGGCAGCTCTCACACAGAAGTTTTGAGAAAAACGTGAAGGAAATGCTTTACAGCTCTGTCTCCAGATGGCACAAAAGTGCCATTTAGAGAACAAGTCATTTCTAAACTGCCCTGTCAGCAGCTCGACTTACATGAATCTCCATACGTCCAAAGCTCACAGGCGTGCTCACGCTCCTGCGAAGCGAGGTGGAGACCACCAGAGCAGGCGAGCCCCCTCTCAGAGAGCCGTGCACCCTGACGAGTGCCTGGCAGAGTGTGCTGGGTCGGAGCCTGAGCCTGGGCCTTGAAATCAGCCCATCGCCACAGGCACTCTTACTGAATGGAGCGAAGTCATAGAAATTCAGAGAAACCAGAATGCGTGTGGCGTGTTCAGCATTCTGGGCTCAGAGTGCACCCTGCTCGAATCACTTTTTCCGCTGGTGCCCACGGTGCCCTGCAACCACCCTCCGGGAGTGAGGACAGGCCCAAAGTCCCACACAGTGGTTTCCTCTGGCCTTATTTCACTTAAAAAAATAAAAATAAAAAGGCCTTATAAAGACATTAGCTGGGACCTGGTAGTGCTCATCTTGCCTGAGAGTCTTGTGGGAAGAAACGCCAACGTGTTCTTTCAGAGGCCCAATCTGTTGCTTGCACTTTCTCTCCACGATGGGGATCCTGTCCTCTCTTTTATCCCATTCTGTGTGCCCTATGGTTTTGTTTTGCTCTTTTTTTAATTTCTTTGCTCTGTGTTCAGTTTGCAATTCTGTTTTGTTTTGGGCAAACTTACAAGAAAAGAAAAAACTAGCTGGAATCACACTGGACAAAAGAATGCCTGCCACCAGCCCCAGGACCCAGAGCGCTTTCAGACTTGTAGCTCAGCGGTGTCATCGGCACCTCAGGCCGACAGCTTGTCAACCCCACAATCTGTACAATAGAATTTGCTTTCCAGAGGAGATGCCCATGGTCTTCTTGTCGATGCTGTCAAGTTACAGGCATGTGACACCCCAGGAGAGGTTTTCCACAGTGCATGCCCGTCAGAACTGGTGTTTCTGCCCAGGCAAATTCGTCATTGGAAAGCAAGTTAGGCCATTGGGCTATAATCTGATCAAGGATTTTGTAAAGCACCTAAAAAAGAAATTGCCGCTCTGAGAATAACTATGTCAGGCACAGTCCCCCATACCTTCCTCCCGGCGTGGTTTCTCTCCATGGGGAACAGGAGTGGCCCCAGGCGGCTACAGTCCCTTTCTGAGTGCTAACTCAGCACTTAGAGAAGGAACAGGAGGCAAACCCGTCTGAGGTTTGGGTTTGGTTCTGCAAGTTAAAAAGTTCTATAGAATTTCCTTTTTTTATAATTTTTTAATATTGCAGTGAGTCCCTTCTTAGCTAAATATCACCAAATTAGATGCTGGAAATGGCGTGAGGTGATAAGCGCACCCAAGCCCATTTCTTCGCTAAACACGTGTCTGCCATCAGGCAGGTGGTCCAGGACCCGTGCAGACATACAGCCCACCTGGGCCACGCCCTGGCATCCAGGAAGAGGCTTCCATAACCCACCATTTGTTTTTGCACAAACCCCTCATTTTTCCCTTGCATCACAAGTGAGGGTAACCCTGGGCCAGGCCTCAGTCAGACTGGGCTTACCAGCGTCTGTGTCCCCAGAAGGAGGAGGTGGAGCCAGCTGTTTATCCACACGGCCATCTCCCACCCAGATGTCCCTGGGCCTTGGTTCAGGATGGGAGCAGAGGGTGCCAGCGGGAGCAGAATGTCTCAGAGCTAAGTGTCCCTTTGTTTTCCCTCCACCCAGATGACCCCACGACTATGGAACAGCCTCAGCCTAACCTTGCCGACCAGTTGGTGACCATCAATGACATGGAAGCAGACACCAGGCCCAGCAAGAGCCTGGCAAGGAACGTGGACATGGAGACAGTCAGCCTGTCCCCCAGCCTCACCCCAGCCCAGCAGCCCACCATCTCCCTGCTCTGTGAGGACACTGCCGACACACTGAGTGTAGAGTCGCTGACCCTCATCCCACCCGTTGACCCCCACAGCCTCCGTACCCTCGCGGGCATCCCCCCGCCCCCCACACTAGCCACAGAGGGCACGGTGACCCCGGGCGAGGAGGTTGCACCCCCGGAGCCAGCAGGCCCCATCGAGCACTAAGTGGGGGCTGAGCAGCCTCCCTTCGTGCGCGCGGCCCCGCTGGTAGGGACCCAGTGCCACCAACTCCAAAGGCACATTGGGAGCATCCTCAGTGACCATCTTCGCCACCTACCCTTGTGCTCCTGGACTCCATTTGAATTCCTCTTTCACTTTGCACTTCATGGAGAACAGCTGGACCTGGTGGAGACACCCCAGCAAACCCAGAGGGCTGAGGCAGTCCCTCGGGAAGGAGGTGGGGTTCCTGGTCTCTGAGCCCCACGCCCCCCCCCAGGGGGCAGGGCCCTTCTGCACAAATCCCTTCAGCAGCCAGCCCTCCCCAGGCTCACAGCTCTGCTGTGGCATCCCCAGTGTGCACGGAAGTGGACAAGGTCGCTTTAGGTAGAAATTTGTAGAAAAGTGAACTTTGATAAACATCTTCTTTGGGTATTTATTTCTGCTTTTGGCAACAGGTGAAAAGCATTTATTTAAAAAGCATCTATTTTTTAAAAGACAAAGTCCAAAAAATCCTCAATGCTAAGGTTCGATGTCATGTAAAAAGTGTAAGATTGCTGTTCAGATTTCATTTTCATTTTCCCTGAACTTCCCGGTGTTTGGGTTTAGAGTTCTCAGTCTGATGTTCTCTGTTTTCTTAAACGATTCTTATTTCTTTATTGCTCACTGACTCTGCAAGCCTGTGAGATGATTAAGTACCTTCCTGGAAAGTTTAGAGTATTTTTTAAGCAAAATAAGGGAGACACATGCATTCTCAGGTACACACAGAGTGGAGAGAGCTGGAAGTTTCTCTGCTGTGGCAGCCAAGGGGCCTTACACTGGTTACCTGAAAGATCTTTTCATGAAAGGGGGTCGGGGCCCATTCCTCATCTCTCTGGACTGGAGGCAAACAGGACCGTTTCTCGGCATCACCTTCTGTGGCTGCCATCTTTGTTTGTCTAAAAGAGAATCGTTTGGGACCGTGAGGACCCCGGCCCCAGTAGCGACGATGGCAAGCAGAGGCCATGGAAGCCATCCTCTACATCGCCTGCCACTCAGCGCTGTGCGCCTCCTCTCTGCTGCAAAAAAGACACGAGCTTGTTTTCAAAGTGAACCCCCCGCCCAGTCCCTTCTCCCTTTGGTCTTGGTGTGCAGGGAGGGGCCAGTTCTCCACCGTGTCCTGTAAAGCAGCCAAAGTGTTCCTCGCAACTTGGCACAGCCAAGCGACCCTCCCTTCCTTGCAGTCCATGCTAAGACCTTCCACAGCTTTCCTCCATTTGTCCACCAGGGGTGTCCACACACACAGCGTCGGTGTCAGCCAGGCCCAGTTACCGGGTGGCCTCAGAAGGTGCTGTGGAATGCTCATCATCCACCTACTAGAGGACGCCGTCCTCACCGCCTCCCGCAACCCAGCTGTCACAACAGGCCCTGCTGAGGCCATATTCCGGCTGCCTGAAGCAAACACACGTCCTGCGGAGGAGGGGCGGTCGTGCCTGTGGGCGCAGGTCTCTAGTCAATAGAAGCCTCCAGGAGCTGTGCCCACCGGCCCTCAGTCTGGTTTTCAAATGACGCTGGGGCAGCAGTAGTTAAGAGGCCAGCAGCATTGCTGGGAGGAACAAGTCCACACAGGCGGACCCAGGACCTCCCTGGGACCACTGCCCACTGTCTGAAGTCCAGTTCTAGGTGGTTTTGTGGCCTCAGAGCACTGAAGGGAAAGGTCTTGGGCAGGGGAGACAGCCCACCTCAGGGTGGGGGGTGGTGTCCTCTGACCCTCGGGTCCTTAGACTCAGATCTCTGGGGTTAGCCTCAGTCAACCGTTTGAGCCCCCATCTCCACGTCCCTACAGAAGGAAGGGCTGGGGTTGGTCTCACCCTCCCCAAGTCCACACTGGGCCCCTTGGGTTTGCCAAGTCAGGGGGCAACGTTGACACATGAACCCCTAAACTTCAGCTTTGAAAGCTGCTGTGGAGAAGCACATGTCCTTTCTGGTTTGAGTGAGGACGCCTCTCCCCAAAGGTCAGATGGAGCGAGCTCAAGGGGCTCCCCAGGCAGGGGCAGGCAGGAGGGCCCCGCCACCACCAGCAGGCCCTCTCCGCTCCCCTTCCCCTCCATCAAGCCTGCCCTGCCCTGCCCTGCCCTGCCCTCTCCGCAGAAGGCAGCTTCCCACCTGAACACTGGCATTAACAAGACCGGGGTGAGTGAAGAAACTCACCCCTTCACAGACATACACAAGATTTCTCCAAGGTCTCAAGATGCACTG
>PVKM010004471.1:0-52088 GCA_004027735.1 Carollia perspicillata
GTGAGGAGCCCTGGTCAGGTCTTACCTGGAATGTCTATTAATTTGGATTTGTCTAACGTTTTCTCATGATTGGATTGAGGTCACGCAATTTGGGGCACAAATACGATAAAAATGACGTCGTGCCTTTCTTGATGCGTCATACTGGGGGAATGTGATGTCTAGGTGATATTTGCTGGTGGAGAGGAGTCTGATCTACTTCCCACATGACAAGCTTTTGGATATTTGGAAAGAGCTCTGCTCTCTGTGGGCCTCCCCTCCCTAGCCAACCTTGTGTGACCAAGACGTCTCTTGCCATGGCTATATACTCTCAGTTGAGTCAGGCCTCACGGGTAGAGCTCCCAGTAGTTCTCAGTCACCAGGACATTTCTCTCACTGCCCACGCGGCCCTGCTGCGGACACCCTTCCCTTTGTCAGGGTCCTTTGCATGAAGGAGTATCCGTAGCAGATATTCTTTTCCAGGTGTAGACAGGCCAATACAGGATACTGGAAACCCTCAGAGTTGTCACTAACCACTACAATTATGATTGGGCCATGAGTGCATGTGTGGTATGTTCTAGGTCATTCCAGGAGAGTTGAGTAATAGTTTTAGCTCTGTCCCTACCTCTATAAACAAAAGTAAGTCAAGGTTTTTGTGCTTACATTTCTAAACCTTTAGAGAAAGAAATACTTGCCCTAACCTGTTTGACAATAATGTTGTGAGGACAAATATCAGATTAGTGCAAAAGACTCCAACAAAATCCTCAGATAAAAACTGACAAGGAAAATTTAGCTCTACGCCCATACCACAATGGGCTTTAACCTTATTTTGTGTCATGGGGTCCTTTGATAATCAATGGAATCTAGGGTGCACCTCCTCAGAAAATGCATATAAGTATGGGTACACACGTGTTCATGAGCTTCTAAATCACTAGGAGGTTAAATGACCCTGGACTCCAGACGTTTTCTCTCCATTCTCTAGCTAAGAAACAATGTGGAGCCTGCGCATCAAATGAGTTCAGCAAATACTAATTTTTTATCATTCACATGTGGCCGCTCCAGTTTGGAACTGAGGCTATTAATCCAGCCCAGGGACCCTCACACAACCCGGGGCCATAGATGGGGCACAGTGGAAACGTTTTTGGATTGAAATGAGCATCTGTGGATGGTGAGGCACTTTTCTCAGCAATAGCAACAGATCTTCAAATAAAAGAGGTTGGTCTTTAGTACCCATTTTCTCACTTTCTGCCTTCCACCCCACTTAAATCTCCCCCTTCCAGCAGAAAGTCACTGGCCTCTCTTTGGCAGGATGAAACAGATCCCCTAAAGTAATGCTCACTAATATGCCAGAAGATCATGGTCTGGTGCTGTCCTACACAAGGGGTCAGCTTTAGGAAAGTTCACCACAACACAGGCAGCGCAGGTGTCTGAGCACATAAATTACTAATGATGGAGCTTCCGATATTGGTGGTGGCAATAAGTGGGACAAAAACGCCTTTCTAGTAGTAATGGAGTTTTTTGCATAATTTTTACATATCTTATAGTATTTATGTAGTCTCACACTTTACAAAGACCTCTGGGAAATATGATTTTGCTTCGCACTGAAGCCAAAATGGGAGGGGAATGCCAGGAATGCCCATTTTATAGGGAAGGGATGGAGTCATGAGAAGTTAGGTGACTTGTCCTTAGTCTCGCAGTTAGCGAGACATGGAGCCAGGACTTTCACCTGGATCTGATCCTAAATCCCACTTTCTTTGCTATGTCATAAACGCAATCTTGTACATAATATACCGTTTCAATTTTCCAATGGCCCCTTTGAAGCCAAGATGGAGTATCACTTCAGGAATAGTAGAGGGTTGTCCCAGGAGTTGGGAGTCCTATAATCTTCTCTTTTTCTGGGTAACCTTAAGTTGGGTGCAGGTTAGGGTTGACTATCTATACCACCTGGTCAAAAATAGGGGGGGAACCTGTTGCTGCCCTGATGGATGGCACCACCGGAGTCAGGCCACAGAGGCTGCTGAGAGCCAAAGGGAGGGAGAAAGGCCAGGGTCTGAAGGTGATGCGCCCACTTCCTCTCTCCTAACTTTGTGGCTCTCCCTCTCGGCACAGTTCTCATCCCTGCGCAGAGAACAAAAAGAGTGTCCTCTGACTGCAGGAGAAAGGTAGCATTTCCAAAAATGTGGTCTCCAAGCCTTCAGCAGCTGAGTCACCGGAGGTGCTGAGTAAAAGCACACATTCCAGGCACTTCACACCCCACCACCAACCTGCCCTCACGCCTTTCCAGTCCAGGCCTCTGAGGCTGGGCCTGGAGTTTGCCCTTGCAGCAAGCTTGCAGGACGTCTGTGTTGAGCACTGAAGTGTAAGAACTATTGCTCTGGAGACCGACTTAGAACATGAGAACAATGGTGAATACTCACTTTTGAAAGACCTTGTGGAAAAACGTGACAATGAAGTTATTTCATGAGATTTGACAACTCTTCTTTTTTATCTTAAAATCATTTGGTGCATTAAAACATTACACAAACCTGTGCATATTTAATTTCACTTGGATGTATAAATGTGATTGACATCTACATACAGACGATTTTAGTTTCTTTTCCCTTTGGGCACAGAGTTCCCCCGCTTTCCCTCCCCTGTCTGCTCTGACCTCCATCAGGTCCCAGTAATCGCTACTGCAGTCCAGTCTCTAGTCTCCCTGAGACTCACACACACACACACACATGTACTCACGGCTAGATGAGCAGGTGTTGCACTCCATGTTAGTAAAATCAAAACATCATGCACACTTTTTCTATATCTTGTTTTTCTCGCTCCATGATACCTAATAAATATCCTTCCACATTACAAGGTTGAACTCCAATTTATTCCTTTAAATGACTGAATACTATTTCACACAGATAAGTCATAACTTTTTCAATCATTCTCCTATTGACAAACATTTTTTCCCAGGGTTCTGCTGCTGTGAGCAATGCAGCAATTAACATCTTTGTATTTTATATATATGTTTATTTCTAGGGGGTAGATTTTATACATGGGATAGTGAACTACATATGTTTGCTAAAATAATAATTAATATTGGTATTTTGCAGATTACCATATATGCATTTTTATTTTTAATAACTCTTTCCAACTTGCTTTCCAAATAAGATAATATTATACCCAGTAATTCATATGAGTATTATTTATTATTATTATTATTTTTCATCCTCACCTGAGGACACGCTTATTTATTTTTAGAGAAAGGGGAAAAGAGGGAGGGAGGGAGGGAGGGATGGAGGGAAAGAGAGAGAGAGAGAGAAACATCGATTGGTTGCTTTCCACATGCTCCCCAACCGGGAATCGAACCCACAACCTATGTATGTGCCCTGACTGGGAATCAAACCCACAACATTTTGGTGTATGAGACAGCACTCCAACCAGCTAAGCCACTTGGCCAGAACTGAGTATTCTTTCTTAATTTTACTCTTCTCATTATAAAATTTATGTTGGTAAGAAAATGTAGTTGGTTATATAAATGCATCATATTGAATTTTTAAATGTTCTTCACTTTACACCATTCCCACTTTTCAAGTACCATTGAGTTTTACTAACATTTCATATCACAAGCAAATAGTAAGTTTGGGGTTCTGAGGTGCAATACGGGTGCAACCAAGAAAACAAACAAAAGCAACCTATGAAACAAAAACAAACTGCCTTCGACGAGGCTACTTTCTCAATATTTTAAGTTTTAGATTTTAGATAGGGAGGTAGATCGATCAGGGAAAAGCCTCCGATATTTGTCCTGCCTTGTCAAGAGTCCAATCTGGCAGGGCCAGTTTCTCTGCGTCTATAAATACACGGGACTGATCAAGGTCAGAGAACATTTTCTGAGAACAATAGCTATTCTCTTCCTTGGTAAAGGGCACTGAGGAGGTGGGAAAGAAAAGACGTGACCTTGCCAGACCCACAGACTTCAGCCGGTCCGTGTCTGAGGTGAACAGCTGGAAGTGTCCGGCGAGGCACTGAGGTACCGAGGTGCACGGTTTACCTGTGGCCAAGTCCCAAGTGGCAGTTACAGTTCATAGGAAATGGCCGGATTCAACATGGATGTTTAAGGGAGGCAAGGGCAGTAGGGAAGGGGGAAGAGGAAGCTTTGCCGAGAAGAGAGAGAGAGCATTAGGTCTGGGAGCAAAAGGGGGAAAAACCAGCTTAATTATGGAAGAAAAGACATACACACAGGATAGCTCACACAGACAGAGTTGCTGTGGAAGCACATTCCAGGAAAATCTTAAGAGATTACTTTAATAATAAACCATGCATTCTTCAGCAAGCCATCACGGGATTAACTACCCCTTTCCTAGGCTGGGAATGCAGTCGTCAGTTTTATTTTTTTCCCTTCTCCCTCACAGGCAGGTTTTGTGCACGGAGGAGAGTCATGCGAGGACCAGCGTTTCCAACATCGCATTGAATTGCCCTCACTTTAACTTTTCAAACATTAGTTTCAGTGGCAACAAGAAAAGACCACGGTTCAGGCAGAGTTAACATCTGGGTGGATCAGGCTGTGATTCTCAGCTGCAAGGGTGCTCCTGTGAGTCCTACGGAGGAGTGAACAACATCGCTGGGACAGGGGACTGTGTGCCACCAGGGAGAAGAAGGGTTAAATGATTTTCATTTTTTTTCTTCGGGGAAGCAGGACACTGAAGTACTGCCAGAAGTAATATCAGCGCCTTAGAGAATAAAAATGCACTTCAAATAGAGTTCTCCGCTGTCGACTCCTGAGATTTCTGTGTGAAATGACAGACTGTCCATTTGAAGCTGTCTGTGGGGATGTGTAGGCCCGCTGCTCATAAAGGCCCTGTTTTCATCACAGTCCTCCTGAAACTGCAGCTCATTGCAGATGAAATCATTTTCCTCCTCTGGCTTCTTAGGCAAATCCTGTCCATTTGCTGGGGCAGAGCAAACATAAGCTAGCATTTCTCAGCAAGAGTGTTTTTTGATTCAAAAAAGAGGTTTGGGGGGCCACTTCTGAGCTGAGAAAGTATTGCATATTGAGGACTAGTAGAGACTTTTTACCTTTCTGTTTTTAATTGTCAAAGCCTTCCTTCGCCTGAAATCAGCCGTCATTTATGTCTTCAGCTACTTAGCCTACGAAGTGAAACTAGCCCTTGGGAAAGCAAAGGGGCTAGGTCCTGAGATGTGCTCGAATATACATTAATGTTACAAATACCATCCTAAGACTAAAGTGTGCATACCTCTTGTCATTCACGCAAAGTTCTTTTAAACAAACAATGGCAAATTACCTCACAGGAATATTGAAAACTGTCGGCAAAAGCCTCCTCGCCCTGGGCACCCCTAGGTGTGAGGGGATGAGACAGGTGGCAGAAACGATAGGGTCCAGGAGAGGTGGGATTCCCATCCTCATGGGGCTGGGCCACTCTCTGCCCCTGGGACCCTGGCTGTTCCAAGCCTGACCTACTTGAGAGCAGGGGCTGCCACTCACATTGGGCTGCCCCAAATTACACAGTGGCTTTGCTGTCGGGGCCAGGCCTGGACCACAAAATACATCCTTGTTGTCCCAGGAGCGCCATGTGAACCCCTGGCTTCCAGAGGTGAAATGCAAATGCACTGTGCCTTGCTTACTCCGTCAAATCAATAACCCTTTCCCATCCAACTCACAATACGGCATTTTCATTTATTTTAGTACACGTTGTCTCTGCATTAAAAAAAGGGGAGGAACATAGACATGCTTTTCACAAGAATATTTTTGCAATTCTTTAAAAGCACCAAAGCTTCTGCCAGTGTTTTGCAAGTGTCCACGATTTTTAAATACGGAGAAAATGAACTCCCGGAGTGTTAAGGTTCACTGAGACACGGTGTGGAGTGCTTTCTGCCGCTCAGCATGCAGGACAATAGTTTCAGATATTTCATTTCCCAGATTTCCCATTTTTCATAGAGATGTAAGAAACGGCATGGAAATTAGTACCGATAAAGCCACGTTAAACGCCCACACGTGCATGCCCACGCACTGCGAGGGAAGCCAGTATGTAATTAGTTGATATCGGATATACAGCTTATTTAGACAGGTTATATAGACACGAACATTTGTGTTTATATTGATTTCATAGAAAGAGAACTGTTTTATATCTGTATATACGGGGGGGTTATATTTCATATGTAAATACAGCAGGTTTTACATATAAACACAGAGATTTCCCACCCATTCGAGTGAACCCCCATGTGTAACGGAAGAGACCCCATCCCTTCAAAGAAGGCAACCACAGGGCCGGCTGTGGCAACAGCAGCTCCGAGCCGGGAACTGCCTCTTGCCAGGAAAGCCAGGAGTAAAGGCAGTCCTTTGTTCCCCGAGACCCAACGGGTTAGGACGACTCCGTGTGCCACCTCGCCCCAACCGGCAATCCGGGAAGGAACTGGTGGGATGAAGGTCGGGGTCCCACCCCTTCCCTACGGAGCTTCCCTTCACTGTCCTCACTTGCACCCTCCCCGGCGCCCCCCGCTCCGGGCCAGCCCCGCGGGTCTGAGTCTGGGGTTTGGACGGCGCCCTGCCATCCCCTCCCCGATGCGCCGCTCGGCTCCCCGCGATCGCCCCCCGCTGGCGGGGCTCGCGAGCCGGGCGCAGCCGTGTCCTGTGCGCGGGGGCACCCCGAGTTAATAAACAGTTAAGTTTGGAAGACTCAGCAGACACGTTGAGGGGGAGTTGCCGAGCCCAGGCAGCAAAAACATCCCGGCGCATTCCTGGGGAGTCCTCAGCTGCCAGCATCCGATTACAACCATATCTCGCCGGGAGTGGCCCGCGGCGGAGGCTCCCGGGCCCGCGGCTATTTAAGCGCGGCCGGCCGCGGAGTGGGGCTACGCGGCTGCCTGGAGGCTCGGGCGCGGGCGAGTCATGCTCGCTTCGCAGCGGCGCTAGCTAGCCTGTGAGTAGCTTTCCAACCCTTCTCCCCTCTGGCTCCATTTTTTGCGACCTCCTTCCCTCCTTCGCTTTTTCCCCACTTTGGGGTGCAGCCGGGGGACTGTTGGGGAACCTCAGCCAGGAGGCGGTGGACGTGGGGACCCGAGCGGTTGGGGTGTGCGGCCTGACATCCCAGGAATGCTGCCCTGGAATGCATTTACCTTTGGGGTCGGGCTCCAGATGTCCAGCTTGTGACATTTCACAAGCGCCTCCCTTTTGTGTGTGCGCGCGTCTGTGTGCTCTTCGGGCAGCCCTGGTGGGGCTCCGGGCCGCCTGTCGACCGCCTCGTTAACTCCTCCAAGGGTGTTCATTTTTTGCCGTGCGACAAAGGCTGGGAACCTGGTATGCGCCCCGGAGAAGCTTTTTCCTGGTGATTGACAACGTAGGGCACGAAAACGCGAACTTTCTCTAACACCGGCAATGAGAAAGTATCTGCCCAAGACACTGAACAAACTTGTTTTAAATCCACGCAGCCCGGAGCGCTTAAAGGGTGTTTGCCTGCTCGCTGTAAGACGGCTGGCTGGAAAGATGAAGTAAGAATTGTAGAGAACGGGGAAAAATGAATGGGTTAAAGCCTTCGGAGCCCCAGTCAAAATAGCGGTTTCCAAAGCATAGAGCTGACTCTGTTATTTGTCTCTGCTGGCCTTTCTTCCCGACTTAATTCTTAGCCGGGAATCCGGGTCCCCAGTCAGTTCCAGCAGGGAGCTGTCTGAGTCCAGAGGGAAATTTTACTGGATTAAAAACGCTGAAAGAATCTGGATGTTATCTCCTCTCCAGCCGCCCCCACCTTTTCCTCTTTCTCTTTAGTTTGTGTTTGGAAGGAAGAGAGACACTCTGTAAAATGAGCAGAGCAGAAATAAGCTTCCAGACACATGGAAAAACTTAAAAATTATGGAGGGGGGACTTCATGAATAGTAAATGTTGTTATTGCACTATAAAGTGACTTAATGAAAAAAATTTCTGGCCCTAATCAGGCAAAGCAGGGGAGTGGGGGAGAAGTAAGAAGACAGAGGGAACTCAAACAGAAGGAATGGCCGAGCAGGAAAGAAAGCAGTTACAGAAAAATGCCTTCGAGACATCTGATAAGGCTCTTGGAATGGCTTTGATGGGATGGATAATTGGCCTCCCCTACAGGCTGGAGGTTCACTCCCCTCATGGGAGCCTGAACTGGCTGCTGGGGAGGGAGGAACTAGCTGGGACGGGAGACCACCGCAGCCACCAAATGGCTTGTCTCCGCGCTCTGTGCAGGCTCCACTCTCGTTTCTTACACCGGCAGCCGGACCTCGACTGGGCTGCACTTCTCTGGGCCCCGGGCCCACCCACCCCAGGCTCTGTCTCTCCCTCACTGAAGGGCAGATGAGCCTAATGACGCTGTAAGAAAGTTTATCATCTTGAGAATTCAGGAGTGTTTGGGACTGAGCTCTCGTTAATCTTTGGGGAAGGACCATGGCACACAACACAACACAACATAACACAACACGGAGTGTGCACTGTGGACGGTCTGTAGAAAGCACAAAGGAGACCTAGTGGTCTGTTCCGATGTGTACCTGTGGGGCAGGTTTCTTCTCCTAAACCCTTCATCGGTTTCCTCCCAGAGCAGAGTAGATTATTTTGCCTGTTGTTGAAATGACTTAACTTCTCCCTTTCTTTCCCACCGCCATCTCTGTCACTTCTTATCCCATGACTTGCCCTCGAAACCAGTTCTTCATAAGCCACGACCTCCTACATTTTATCGTCCGGCCAGAACACGTAGATGGTAGGGGCCGTCTTCCAAGTTTGCACAGGGTCACGTGTGAGGTCGCCATTCTGGGGATCTCGGCCACTGCGGGTCTTCACCTTCTTAGCCTGAATATGTGAGGAGAGCAGGGAGACACAGCCCTTGGTAAAAGCCTCGCCTAGTTCGTTAAAGACAATCTGGAGTCTGCATTTCCACTCGAGGATTTTTATCGTTTTAGATTCAACTAAAAGGCCAAGTTCTTATGCATTAAGCTTATCCTTTGCCTTGCTCACAAGGTTGACAGGGTGTCAGTCACTTTGTCTGGATTGAAAGGAATTGCTTTTAAGACACTTGTTGGCCTGAAGGTGGTGGGACAGGGACCTCTAGACGCTGCTGGCTAGCTGGCTGGGGTGATATTTATTGGCCTGCTCGGCCATGCCTCAGCTGAAGATTAAGAGGGCAGGATGGCCGATGCCTTGCTGAGTGGCTCCTGGCCAGCAGGAGGCTTTGTGGAGACGAGGACTCTCGGTGGCCCGGCTATGGTACGGCTGCTTCATCTCCCATTCTACCATCCCATGTCTGCAAGCCTAAGCCTTCTTCCACCAGTATTCTTTACCGGGATAGGTTTGAAGGCTTCATGGGTTTCTCTTCCTCAGTCTCCCCTGGCTTGAAGGTTTCAGGAATGCTCTTCTTACAGACAAAAAGCTAAGATGCTGAACTACCCGAGAAGGCTGCACTGCAGACTGGGCTCTGCAGGGGCTTAATTGCTCTCCTGGTCCTCAGAACAAGCCTCCCCAAGTTATAAGGCATGGAAGCACCCCGCACTGGTTGGGGAAGTCTCAGTGCCTGACCTAACACATCAGGTTTCTACCCTGCAAGTGGAACCAGAATGAGAACTAGATTGGCAACGTGACACACCTGAGTAGCAGGATGTGGTCATTTAAAATCCTCCCTGGTGCTGCTCTGTCATTCTAAAGTCGAAGCGTGCCCCGGAGTGGGGCAGAGGTAGGCCCAAACCACATTGAGATGAAATAGCTGCAGCATCAGGTAGGTGTGTTTAAGGGAAGCCTAACTCACGGGAGCATTTCCTGACTCAATGGATTGTGTGAATTGAAAGGGAAACAGGCCAGCAAGTCTCCTCTTCTTCAAAACTCATGCTAACTTCTGCTGAGGGGAGCAAGTGGCACTGGGTATGGACCCAGAGGGCTGGCCCCTGCCCGTTTCTTCCTCCCGCCTAGCCCAATCGCCTAGGCGTTGAAGCGTGTGGGTTCTGGAGTCCCATGGCCTCCCCTGGCCTTGGTTCAAATCCCAGTTACAGCACTGCTGCTTACCTGACCTTGGGCAAATTGCACAACCTCTCTGCAAGCTTTCTTATCTGCAGAAAATAATTGTACCTACCCCTAGGTTTGTTGGGAAGACTTAATCTAACATGCTTAAAATACTTCACTCTGTCTGTCTTAGAAATTGTTTTGTTTTGTTTTTGCCCCTTCCACAACTGAATTAGGTTATCTTAGTAAGGACAGAAAACAAAATGGAGAATTTCTTTGTCAGAATTGGACACAGCTTGTCTACCTGAAAGATGTTAATCATTCAGGCACTTAATGTTAACAAAACCAGCATGTTTGTTGGACTCACGCTAGAACAGACAGGGAGTTACTCTCTGTTCCCTGCCTGGAAGCCTGCAGTTTGGTTTGATCACACTGACCTCCTCTGGTCTCACTGAAGTCTTCCCCACCCCCATCTAAGACTCCCTCCAGAGAGGGGACGGCCCTTCCTCCTGAAATCAGCATTATAGCTGAAGGAAGTGGGAAGGGAGGGACATCCGTGCTAAACCGAGAAACTAGGCTGTCAATAAGATGTCTTCCGAGTGAAGGCAGCCCCATACTCTCATTGCCCACATAGCTGGGCAGGTTGCCATGGTTATTCCTCTTGCTGAGTCCTTCTCCTACCTTGGAAGGAAGCCTGGCACTCTACGGTAAGCAAAATCTGAATAAATTGCTTCCTGGTCTAAAAATGGGAGTTATATTTCCATTAAGTGAGATAGAATCTTACCTCTACCGACCTCATCCTTTTCCTCTTCTTCTAAACGCGTTTGAATCCTACTACTTAATTGTCTAACTCTTATCTAATTCTTACATCATCAAGGTAGCAAAACATTAAGGCTTATGAAATTTCAGGAACATAAAAGCTATTGCCTCGATACTGAAGCAGCCTGGCCATTTTTCTGTGCTATCATAATGCATAACTTAGGGCAAGTAACATTTAACTGTCTTAAACTGCTAAGAATTCTGAGTGAATGGAGCAGTGTGTTCAGCTGTAGGGAAGTTACCAAGAGGCAGAATCATGAGGATTTTCACTTTGATTTTTTAAGTAACCACAGAGTAAAAGGAGCAGGTAGCATAGAAAGTAGCAATCCTGAAATATCTAGGTTTGAAATGCTGTACAACCTGGAAAGAATTTGGGTGATATGCTTTAAGGATGTGTGTTTTAAGGTTTTCTTTGGGTAAAAAGCTAGCCCTCGGACAAAGTTTCTCCCCAGCAATGTGGTGCCAAGTATTACAATAAAATATGCTTAGATCTTCTTGTGACGGATAAACTGCCCTAAGTTCTCCTTTAACAATCCAATTAATTGACTCTTCAACACAGGACACTTGGTTGGCACGGTGTCTACTGCTCAGCTCCAGAACTCAGATATCCAAGACAGTGGTTCTTGGAGTGTGGTCCCCAGACCAGCTACATCAGCATCACTTGGGAACTTGTTAAAATTACAAATTCTTGGTTCCCATCCCAGAACCACTGAACCAAACTCGAGCGATAGGGTCCATCCAGCTGTATTTCAACAAACCCAACACATGATCTAAGAGTAACTTTCATAATTCAGTTGTTCAGTGGAAAGCGTAGCAAAGTATCTGAATTCCTACAGTCATGGAAATAATAAAGCAAAGCATTTAAATATAGCTCAGTGTAACTGAATCTTGGGATACGGGAGGATGAAAAAGCACAGACCTTGGCATTTTTCCTACTACCTCAACAATTGCTTTCTTGGTCTTAGGAAAACCAGTGTAGCCCTTAGTTTTATCACTCACTTCCAAATCCTTTTCCCTCCTCTGAGGTTTTTAAAGAGCATAATTAATCTCCATTTATTAGCCAACTGTCCCAGTTACTTCTTTAAAAAAAAGATTCCAGAAAACTAGATCATTACTCTTGAACCAGAGGGTTTTCTCTGGCCTATAAAAGTTTTCATTTTGTTTCTCCTGCCATGCCCAGAGTGCAGACGAAGGCCTCCCCATCGTGGTGAGTGAACCTCCTGCATCTAGTTTTTATAGAGTTTTACGGTTTATGAAGTAATGTCCCATTCTCCCATCTGACTTTCACTTTAAATAACTTAAGATAGAAAAAACATCTCCTTTTTTTTAAAACTCCATTAAGATCAGTAGATATCAGCTTGCCCAAGGTCATGTCATTAAGTGGTTGAGCCAGAATTCAAGCATGAATCTTTATGATGTGAATCTTTGTGCTTATCGGAATATGTACTAAGTCCCTATCATGTGCTAGGTTGGCAGTGGAGGAACTTCCAGGGAGTTGGAATCAAGGAGAAAATCTATATCCTGTGAAGCAAAGAATGTAGACTACAGGCCTGCTGTTCCTTAGATATGCTACTCCATGTCGCTGACCCTTAGTTGACTCACCTACCTTGCAAAACAGTTTTTAGAATGACTGATGGTAATCAGAGACTGATGCTTAGCGGAGATCGCACCGTAGCCTGGGAAACACAAGGATGGGACCTAGAAGTGGAGAATCGGAGGTCTGGCTCTGAAGAGGCAACAGAAGTTAGGGGCCACAAGCTTGGGCTCTGAACTACAAAGGACTGTATTCACAACCCAGGTTGCAACTTAAGACAAGAGGTATAACATCCGAGTTTCATTTTCTTCACCAGTAAAGTGGGTTGCCTCAAAATTCAAATGAGAGGAGAAGCCATTCAAAATACTTCTTCAGTGCTGCTGCTTCGGAAATATACCTGCTCGCTCTCTCACTAACAGTGGCCCGCATAGCAGCAGGGCTGACGTTAACAAATGGTCTTGTCCTCGTTGTTTGTGAGTGTCAGGCAAGCTAAAAATCTAGAGATGAACACATGCAGGCTGAAAATGAGAAGACCATCTTTCCTGCATATCTTGAAACAATTAAACGTAGGGGTCAAGCAGGAGAATGTGGCAATGCTTGAATAAACGAGAGCAGGCATACAAGTGTTAGCTCTTAAGGTACCGCTCTCCTCTCATGCGGGCAGGACAGTTGAGGACTCAGGCCTGAGGCCTCAAGTGAATCCATACGGACATGTCTGGACAGGGAAGGATGACTTTACTAAGTGTGCCTGGATTGGATGCAGCTGCCCTCATTGTTCTGAACATTTCACCCAGATAGTCTCATTTATCTTTCATATTTTCAGTGTCCTCTTAGGGGGCCAAGCCCTGTTCTAATCTTTTGTAATATCTAATACAGATACTAAAGTGCTTTTTGTTACCACTGAGTGAGTGCAGCAGCAATAAGCCAGGTGTGTTTGAACCTTTGTCCGAGGGCTAGAAGAGTGCTATGAAGAATGCTGAGCCACTTTGGCCTTGGAGCACAATGTTCCTGGAGACAGGAAACATGAACCTGACCTCCAGATTAGAGGATCAGAAGTCAGAGTGGTATTCGTAGTAGGTGTTCAACTATCTGTCGTTTAAAAGAAAATCTCAGCTGTGCATCAGTTACATCAGCGTTGAGGGGTGGAGGTGTTATTTTTCATTTTTTTTATTTTAACCTTTGCCTCTAAAGTCAATATCTTAAATGCAACCCCATTTCTGAAGTAGAAAACAAATGTGTACCTGTTAGAACAGGCTCTTCCATCCTTAGCTGGTTGATAATAAGGAGATTTGGTATTGATTTCTGCCTGGGCCAAGGGTCAACTATAGCTGAGGCTTTTCAGAAACATACATGTATTTGAACTGCAATTTTATTCAGTGTCCGAGCTGTCTTCTGAAGGATATCCTGATGCAGAGATGCTTGCTTAAGTGCCTGATAACTTGGTATTTGGGATTTCGGATTTATCCAGCTGTTCTAATGTTCTCCATGACTGAAAGCTGGTTGTAATTGAAAGTTGGATGGAAATATTTACCTAACACCTGCTAGTTGACACATAGATGTCAACAATTTTGCTGCCTATGAGAAATTTCAAGAAAATGACAACTACTCAACTAGCATATGGTTGTGTTAATGTTATAATTAAGTGTTACAGAATAGAGTCCAGAGGAAAAGACAGACACCAGTGTGATAATGGACTTGGCCTTTAAAGGAATGGCGGAAGACAGGAGGAAAAATCCATTCTAAGGAGAAGCACAAAGCAAATGGGTGTCTAAAGAATTGGAAATCTGGCTTTGGCAACATAGATTTAAGGTTAAACCTTGGGCTCTAAGCTGCAAATGACTGTGTTCATAACCAGTTTGGTCAAGAGCAAGTAGAGATGGCAGAGAGGTATCAGGTCAAATCATTTGGCAAGGACAGCTGGACGGCGCTGAGCCTCAGATGTCAGGGCAAGAACTTACATCTCTATTTGCTAAGCCACAGGTCTCCTTGTTCAACGTTAAATGCTGACTCAGCTGAACCAACCTGGCTACACTGGCAGGATGAGCTCGAGTGGAGATTTCCTGGCAGTTGAAGAAAAACCCGTAGCTCATGAAAAGTCAGCAATCGAAGTAGAGAAAAGTTTTGTTTAACTCAATAATAAGAAAAAATGGAAACTATGTATTTCCTCCAATGTTTTAACTACACTGCTCTTTACTGGACTGTGTTGGGCTTTGGAAAGCAGGACAAATGATTCCTTGACCTCAAAACTTCGCTGAGTTGGGGAAAGAGTGGTACCTGAATCAGAGTGCAACAAAAGGTGATGGCTACTACAGGGAAGCGGTGAGGCTGGTGGGAGGTCAGAGAAGACTTCCCCGAGACAGCGCACCCAGAGCGGACTTTGAATGACAGGTAGGGATTCAAGTAGGTGAAGGCAGTAAGTATTGCAGGTGTTATAGGGTAGGGGAGCAACATGAGAAAGGATAGGGTGTGTGTGAATGTGTGTGTGCGCAGAGTAAACGGAAGAAATCAGCTTCCCCAGGGAACGGGTAGAGATATGTATACATAGACTGTTATTCTGCCATGCTCGTTGTGAAGGGCTTTGAATCTCAGGTTGACTGTGAGTCTGGAATTGACTCCTGGCACCTGGTTGCTACAAAATCAGGAAGACTGTGATGTTTGATAGGACATCACAACAATGATTCAGCCATCACTGTAGGTCAGGTGCAACTAGAGTCTCTTACAACTTAGATTCTCATTGAACCCTTTGGGGAAGATGAAGGAAGAATTCGTCCCACACATATTTTCTTTACCACCAGTATTCTAAATAGGTTCAAAAGCACGTAGGTCACGTGTCCAGAAAATATCAAAACAGCATTGTAATGTGAGTTGGCTAATTGTGAGTGACAACGCAATATAGCTTGTTTGGATGCAGGAACTTGGGGCAGCAAGGATGCAGGGCTGGGGAGGAATGCTAGAACTAAGAAAAAATTGATAAGGAGGAAGAAAGGTATGCAAATAAAGAGTAATTATGGAAACCAGAGGGTCAAAGTTTCGTCCATTTCGGTAGATAAAATCTTAGCCATGTGCTAAGCTACAAATAACACTGTTGTGGATCTCTTAGGCATATTCATATTCAAAATAACTTCTGTACTTCTGTTTCCAGATAGTATATGGAGATACACATGTTCACTTTTCTATACAAGAACGCTAATAGAAGTAATGCACGCAACCGTGTCCTGTTTCAGGATTTGAACTCTTCATATCTCCTGCAGCCCACACTGGTTGAGGGCTTATTACCGAGGGGGTGATAACAAGGCCCATTTTCTCTGGAAGGCTCACCTTCACTAAGGGTTACCTGGTACTCCCTTGCTAAAGCTCTCGTAACTAGCCAGTGCTCCTAAAATAACCAAAGCCATGACAGGGTGGTGGGAAGGGGTGGTGATTGCATTTTCATCATATTGCTGTATTTAAACCTGCGATGCAGTAGTGTAGCCTGAGCTGCAAGAGACCCTGTTGTCCTCTTAGAAGATCTGGCCATTAAAAATGCCAAATAACGTGTTTGGTGCCAGAGCAGAAAGGTTTGTATCGTCTCTGGATTGCTTGCACTTCTGCAGTGTGAAAACTGAATGACGAATGAGCATCGTGTTTCCTTCTGGTGTTTATGAAAACAGCGTTGATTTTAAAATGCAGATTTTAAGGTAACTTTGCAGGAAATGTCACTGGTGTTCTTTCGTAACCTAATGTATTATGAGACCCCTCCCCCCATCCGCTCCGTCACACACTCTTCTAGATTACAATACACGCGTAAGAGACTCCCAGACATTAAGTGCACATATCTCCCATCTAAGGAATGTTTCACAGAAATGTCATGATTTTAAAACTGTCTGTTGAGGAGGGTAATTAAGCCCTTAAAACAAAAATTTGCATCTTTCCATGGTTGATATTATGACAAAAGTGATTTATGTAGAATTCCTTCAAGTATGCAGCACTCATCTTGATCGTATGAGGCAAACATTTCCTCTAAAGCATGCAACTGTGACGACTGTTCCTTGCTTGTCCTCTCTCCCCTGCCTGTACTGTAAGCCCCTGAGAGCAAAGACTGTGTTCGTTCTGCCACTGTGTATCTTGCATAATACAGTGCTTGGCACACAGTAGGTGTTCGCTAGACAACAACCAGGTGGCCAGGTGAATGAATGTCTCAAGCTACTCATTTGCAACGTTAATTGTAAATTTTTATCACAGAGTAAGCAAAATGGGAAACTTCAGCTTGCCTTATCGTCTGTTGCTATAAGTAAAACAGTTCTGAGTCCTTTTAGAAAAGCTTGAAGGTTATTTGTCATGAGTAATATCCATATGTTCCTCTAGTTTATATCTGCGCAGGGCTTGAGAAAGGCAGCCAGGCTGCTGCTGAAATTCTCCAGATGGTGCGGTCTTTTCGAGCCCTCGGTGTAACTTCTACCAGCGGAGTGTTCCTCAGAGCGCGTGCATCTGTTGTCTCTCTGGGGCAGTCACCTGGCTGAATAGTTTCTACCTGATATTTCATCCACGGAGAACTTCTTATTCTCCTCTGTTTCTCCTTTGTCAAAGATACTTGCTAAACTGTTTACTAAAGAACTAGTAAAAATTGAGAAAAATAGATGAAACCTTTGGCTCAATACCCGATAATTAAGGTCACCATTTTGAGTGACTGCAATTTCTGTCCAAGTCAAAGAAACTCGTTTTTTTTTTTTTTTTTGCACATGCAGATGTATTGTAGGTAAAGGTGCGATGTCCGTTAGGCTTTTTAAAACTCTTAACTTAGGTTGACAACGGATTACCGTCTGCGCAGACGCCAGTGGTTCCAAGAATATCAGTCTGGAAAACAGCGGTAGACCACACCCTGATCAACTTTCAAAATCCTAGCGTGGAAGAGTTTTTCCAAACCCTGCTTATCACTGACTTCAAAACTTACTGTTCGTTTCTGAATATATCAACAGCTTTTCTCAGCAGCGTTGGGTAGGCAAGTACCAGTTCATGATGTCTAAGCTGACAGTGCCCAAAGCGCCTGTGGGCAGCATCCTACAGGCCCTCCGATGGGTTGGCTTCGTAGGTTGTCTTGGCTGTAGAGTGTCATTGCACGTAACTGAACCTGGAGCATCTTCACGATTTCACCTTTAGCCAAAGTTAGCCTGTAGATTGGCCTATATTTTAAATGGTGCTGAAAAATTAGCCTGTCTCTGAGGAATTTAATTGTTAATATACAGAAAGTCCTGTGTCGCTTTAATGTCACCGTTCTAAATGTGTAAGAAGCGGACATCCGTCTCTCGCTCTGCTACTGCTCTTCTTAGTCAGCATTTTCTTGGTTCTGATCTTTCTAGTCTTTGAATAGTTAAATGAAGAAACACATATAATATATGAAAGTGCTATATATTTTGCTGTAGGCAAGGAGCTATAATGACGTGATTAATTTTTTAAAAAGATGTTCCTTTGAGGTACTCATGTTTCAAAATATTGTTCACTTATATAAGTTTTTATAAAACTGATATAATGGAAATTTTATTTTTAAGGATGTGATGGACATTAGAATAAAGGTTATGAGGCACAATGGCCTTTAACTTTTTTTTAAAGCCACCTTCAGGACACATTGTTTATTTGAAGTTTGAAGGTCACTGAGCATCATAGCTTGGCAAGAATGGGATAACCTTGAATCTGACATTTGAGATTCTTAGACCTTAACCTTTCCATTAAAAGGGTTAGTTCCCAAAAGATTAGTCAAGTATTTAAACAAAGGAAAGCAGGAGTGTAGAATCAGTCCAAGTGGCAAATTGATGCAACTGTCATACTACAAAGTAATCTGACTCTTTGATGCCATGGCTCTGTCCTGGAATTTGTCACCACACCATTGCTCGAAACCTCGAAGTCTTCCCAATACCATCCAGAGAACATACATCTGTGTGGAGCACTCTAATCCAGTTCGACCTACCTTTCAACTTTGTCCCCTGATGTAACCCATCACGGGGTCCTATATTCTAGCCAAGCTGACATAAATATCCCTTAGGCGTTGCTATCAATCACTCTTGCCCAGTGAATTTTCTGGGTAGTGCACATTTCACCTGTCAGAAGAACTAGCTTAGTTCTCCCTTTCCCCTGTGTTATTCTGACACAGAGCAGTTAAGAGTTTACATGTTAGACCTGTGTGGCTTTCAGTGGGCTGGAGAACAACACTCGAGAGTCTACTCTATCAGAAAGGGATGATAACACCTTCCCCATAGGATCAAATGAGAACATCTTGGCAGTATACTTGGTCTATAATAAACGTTCGATAAATTTGAACCAATTAATTTAACTTTTAAAAATATAGCATTCCTGCTGTGTTTCTGCGAAATCTGTGTAAGCCATTCCCAACCCTGCCCTCCTAATCCACTTTGCTCTCTTTTGAGCATTTATCACCACCTGAAAGACTGTAATCTATGTATACACTTCTCCTGCTAGGGCATAGACTTTGTAAGAAAATAGATCTTTAGTTTTCTCACCCACATATCCCAAGCTCTAGATGAGTGTCTGGCACATATAGAGATGTCGATTTATTGCAGGAACTAATTTGCTGGCACGGTGATCACTGGCACTCAGGGGACAACTTTGTTTCCAGTCTCTAAGTCAATGGCTTTGAGCAGGGATCAATGAACAGACCCCTCTGCTGTGAACAGCAACAACAAAAAAGGCTATCGATCTTTGCAGGTGTTTTAAATTTTCTAACAGCATTTTCTAACAGAGAAAAATGCAGGGTAGCCAATGACTTTCCGTTTGCATCGGCACTGAGGCTAGGCCATGTGCAATAGATGGCACACTCTTTAGTGTGAGGAGGGAGGGTATGTGTTTTCCCCCCAAGGGACTGTCACAGATGGAGGTGCAGGTGTAGAATGGCATTTAAGGTAGGGAACCTCTACACTGCAGAGAGCAACCCTGAGAAAGAAACTTGACTCACATCCCACTTCTGATAATTAGCTCAAAAAGTAGAACTTTGCTTAGGTTATAGGGACAAAGCAAACCTGTTAGTGGTGTTGCTCTCACTAGTTTCCTTGGTGGAACGAATTATCCCCATAAAGTACATCGCTGGTTAACAACACATGACAATGATAAACATATTTCCGACTTCAAATGTTGCTGCCCTTGAAGGCGTCTGTCAAGTGTAGGAGGCTTTGATCATTACTTTTCTGAAGATTTGCCTTAACCTCCTTGCCTGCAATAGTGAGTCTTTTAAATAAAGTTTGGATCAGGGATATAACCATGGCTTTTGAAGAAGGTGTGCCTTTGCACAGGGCTATGGAGTTCACCTAAGGAAACACACGATCAGATTGCATTCTCTGATGCTAAAAATGCCCACATAAGAAGACTAGAAAATAGCAGATGCCACAGTGGAGTGACCCTGTCTAAAGCTTCAAGGACCAACTCAAGTTACTTTCACTTAATGACCATAACAGAGATCACAAAGAGAGGCTACAAACGGAGCCCTTACCTAATCATGTATATCCATCCCATGTTTTCCTCAAGTATCCACATGTCCATTACTTCGCAGGCACGGAATTTTTCCACAGGCCAATCTTGGTTCAGAGAATGGACAAGATTACTCTGAAAGCTAATGAAACATCTTGCTTAAATATTACATTTTTTTAATGAACCAAGGGAAGTTCCTTTAAAGTGAGTCACTGATGTTGACATTCCTGTGCAAACGGAATGCCTAGACAGAAGCCTTTTGGCTGTTCCATGGAAATGTGAATATATCATAATGGGCCAGGAGATCTCAGCTGAAGTCCAACACAGTGGCAGACAGTACATAACCATTTCTATTTCTTCATCAATGCTAGAACAACAGACCCGAGAGAAACCCCCATGAATTGCCATCTTAAAAAGGCAATGAAACCCTTTAGGGATGGCCCACATTCAAGAGGCCTGGGAGAAGAAAGAACGCTCATTCATCTGCCTATTCTGGAATGGCTCCCCATGGTAAAGCAGATTTTTGACCAGCCTCTTGCCCTAAAGCCAAGCCTGGATCATTGAGTGATACTTGTGACCTTGAGAGTTAGGCAGGTATAAATAATACCTTCATGTAAAGGACAAATACTCAACACAATTTCTAGCTAAAGCTCTGAGAAATAGAACACAGAATACAATTCATGTGTTTTTAGTGTGATTACTAGACAATACAATAGTCTCACCATTAACTTAAATCAAACTCATTCAACGTGGAAGGAGCAAGGGTCGCCCAGCATTTCATTCACTCTAAAACTATCTGCAGCTGGAGATGATTTTGAGTAACACATTTTAAGAGACATAGACATAGATCCAGTAAGTATCTTGATAGTCTAGAGAACCAGAAAAACGAGATTGTCCTAGTATGTAAATGTGTCATCTCAAACAAATTAAGCTCTTTGGGAAGCAGCAATTTCTTCGGCACCCTATGAATGGATGGTTTGTTTTGTTGATGCATTTATTACCTTTTAAAATACCTAAACTGACTTGTTTATCAGGCTAGTGGCATAGCATTTATAAGAACCAGCATATTGTGTAGAATATTAGTTCATATTACTACAAAGTTGAGATACTACTTTTTATAGAATACTAGATATTATAGAATAATATCTAGATTAAAAGTGAAAATAATTATGTTGGGTTTGAAGGGAAACAATAGCACTTTTATAGTCTCCTCGAAGTCATTGGTTAACGCCATCTTAGGAGCTCTTTTTTATTTTTATTTTTTTCACAAAATGGCAAGGGGGGAAGAAATGAAATATTCAAGACTTGAGCATTTGACAATGTTGTCTAATGACATAATGAGGACAACTTTCTTAGATGTCCTATTTTTATGCAGTGGGTACGAGGTTCGATTTTTCCCCTCCCTCGGCCCTGGAAACGTTTTAAAGTTAGAAGAGGTGACGTAACCCAGTGCAATATGTATGGTATGTTAGGAAATCTTTAAAGTCACTCCTTAGATCCCGGAATAAACTCGTTGTAGAAATCTGTGTGGATTAAGGGGATACCTCAGGTCTTTCCTTCTGTTCTTTGATTGTTACAACCGAGAAAGCAGACCAGTGAGCTGTACCTTTATTTCCTAAGAACTCTTACCTTAGTTCTCTGAAATGTCACCGTCCATCTTCATTGTATTGGTAGAAGTGACTTAAATGACTTGCCAAAAGGGATTTAGAAGCTGACTGCCTGAAAGCTTCTGTAGATTGGTAACAATGTTTTAATGTTTAAGATCACGTAAGAGGGACATTTTCTTGAAAGCTCTGCTAGATAAGAGAGTCCCTGAATTATTCTCCCCAACTTGCTAACTGTGCTTCATGGTCCCTAAGACTGATGTCTAGACGTGTTTGCAGAAGGGAGGATTAATTCATGGTGATGACTTAAATGATTCCAACAGGTATAATTTTGATCATGTTAACTTGGATTTATATATAGAATTCATGCAACAAAACCTGTCTCACTTACTTACATTTTATAAGTAAAAGTCTATATTAAGTGGTAGGACTTTTGACTGTGATTGGAACTGCCTGTGCTCATTGATCTCTGCAGTGGATGGACTGTACACAGATATTTCGATACATCAGGACACTTTATTGTTCAAGGTGGTGGTTTCACTTGTGCAGTGATTAAAATCCCAGATCTCTTTCATTTAGCACGGGTTAACATGTGGCTTTTGAGAATTTTTTCATCCTTCAGTTTAAAAATGAACTTATTTACTCCCATGTAATTATTGGGTCGAATACTGCTTCCCACAATGAGAGAACAATGTCGGAGTGTGAACCTTAGCCCCAGGGTGCATGCATTTCTGCCACTTTGTCCATCCTGTGCTCCCTCTGCACCACCTGAGCGGCATTACTCCATGCACAATTTCAAAGCAGGTGGCCTAGCTATTTCAGGATCTTTTCTGGATCCTGTGTCTTAAATTTTTAAGAAAGCAGTAGTGTGAATAGATCACTTTCAAGAAGCAAGAGAACAAGTGGGCAGATTCACCTTTCTGCCTTGTATGCCAGAACCTGAAATTCCTAGGGATTTCTCATCTGTGGACCTGTCTAATTTGGTCGGCAATGAGGAAGTTAGCAAATGAGCCTATATTCCTAAATCTTCTAGAAGAGATCCCCTGGCTTTTTAGACAGCATTCTGGAAACGTCCTAGCCTTCCGCATGCTAGAACACTGGTATCGGGGCGGGGGAGAGGGTTGGTGGGCAGGTTGCTGGTTGTCAGAAAACCTGAAATTTTTAATTGACTCCCATGACTCCTTTTTGTTTTGCCTTTTCTGAGAGCAACTAAGTCTTTTCTAAAGGAAATTAACTCAATTATGAAGAATCGTCCTTAAAGTGACCATTGATATATCAAGCACAGAAGATGCTAGTAAACAGTAACGGTTTAAAAACATATTCTTAATGGGGTTAGTAGGGAGGGCCGCCATTCTTTTCGGAGATGAAGCCTAAATGCCCATTGGCATTGGACGTCTTGCCCAACTAGAAGAGAGCGTAACAGCTGTGGGAATGTGAGCCAATGGCAAGTTTCTCCTGGAAGGGAACTGCCAACCCTAAAGGGTAGCCTGAACATTAAAACAAAGGGTGCATTCTACTGCAGAGGCTACCTGGAACCCAGAGACAACACTTGAGAATCAGATAACCTGAACTGGTCTTGTGTGGAGTCTAACATAACATTTTCATGGGTTTGGTCTACATCCAGAAATGTAACCAAAATAAGTTCCACCTGTCTTTAGCCACTTGCTCTATGTCCCTCAGTCTGACTACTCTGTGCTGATGTCACCACAGGGCCAGATTCTTCTTTCTCCAAACTCTTTGAAACACAGCGTGTATCTGAAACATGAGTTGTGAACAGGCACAGAAATACTCAAGCAATGGCTTGGAAGATTATATCAATGTGAGACCCTGCCTGAAAGGAAAACCATACTGGGATTTAACATAATTCAGCCAGGCTATTTACGAACAAACCAAATAGTAAGCTGTGCTTCTTGCACTGGTTTTTGGAAGAGAAAAATTTGAGATTACCTGCCTTCTTTTAAAGTGCCCTGATGTGGTTATATTATAAACTAATTCTACTAGTGTTTATAGTTTCAATGTTCAAATGCAGATGCTTCTAAATAACATGGTTTTTAATTCTTTTAACCTCATGTAGATCTTCAAGATGACTATTGAATGGCACTTGCATAAGATGGAATGTGGTGAACAGTTAAGACTTATGTGTATAAGCATCGTAGGTGAAATCAGGGAGACTCGAGGGAATAAACTACTGTATCCTGATGCCCACGTGCTAGATATACTGCACATCATACTGACTTCATTCAGGGTTATTTCATTTGGAAATGAGAAAGCACAAGTTGATGTTGCATGTTCTAAGAAAAAACCTCCTTAGACTCATTTATATAATTTATTTAATGACTAGCTTGGAACTAGGTAGCAGATTTAGTTTTGGTAGATGTATCTATCCTAACTTAGAAAGGATAGATGTGAAAACAATGAGATATTTGCAGGTCAGTCTGGGCGAGTACAGATAGACATGAGGGAGGCATTGTTAAAAAGGGTGTGACTAGTGTCAGTGTTCTGGCCTGGGAGTCAGTGGGTAGTTGTCACACAGCCCTTTCAGTATGTGTATACATACCGCCCATCAGCCACCATACGGAGACCTGATCAAAGTGCCAAAGTGTCTTCTTGGCTGGGTGAGATGGGAACCCTGACATCTGAGCCCAGGTTTTAAGTCTAGACATCTTACCTTCTACTCATTCTCCAGCCATGAGTTTTCCTTCTCCTGTACCCCTCTGCCCCATGTTGGATCACTCAGTCCTCTGGCCATTTCCCAGAAATGCCTTAGCTTGCTGTACACACTTACCAGGTTGTCAGCTACCGTTGAGCCCAAAGCCCAAGGTATGTGGGGAAGAGCAGCTTTTGTCCAGCCCCCTCCCATCCCCCAAAACCCACGTCATCCTTTTTCCCTAAGCAGTGGATTTCTAAGAGCCTTTCCTCAGAATTCATGGGAATCACTCATGGCTCCTTCCACAGGTGACTCGACATCTCTCTAACAAAAAGAAGAGTGGCCGGTGAACGTGGACTTATATTATGACCTTGATCTCAAGGATGCAGTTTTTACCTTGCCAATCTCTCTTTTCCACATTACAAGTACAAAAGAGACAGAAGCAGACAAGGAAGCTAATACTATGTCCTTAGTAGGATCAGGGGCCAGTAACCCCAAAACGCAGAGCTCTGGTGAATCTGGGATGAAACATACTGCACACTAGACCAGAAGCCCCCCATTCCCTCTTCTATGCCGAGTTATACCCACTTTATTGTCCTCCCTGATCACTTGAGATGTGTAGAGCCCATGTGCCAGAGCCTGGTGAGCCACGTCCAGATGGTCCCCAGCGTCGGGAAAACCACACCAGGACATAGCTTGAACAATGCAGTGCCAGCACTGCGAAGCAAGGATGGAAACGTGACTTTTGAACCTCAGAAATTTCAATGTCGCTTCCTTCCTCTTGTTGAAGTGACTGAAAAGATAGAAAGTTGAATTTCAGTTTTTCTGTTCTGTGTAGTCTAAACGAGAGGAAGTCACACTTAAGAACTGGGATGGAATGAATAGGAGTGTTGAAGTTGGTGCTCTCTAATTTCAGTTAATCCAATCACAAACCTCCTGTGCCCACCTTCACCAAAATTCCGCTTGGTCAACAGGACCTCAGGAACATTCCAACACCACTTTCTTTTATAGAGTCTCAGGAAGTGTAAAGAAGGATGCTAGACTCAATCCCCTCTGCAGGTCTTTGTTCCTATAAGCATTGTATTGTGTGCCTCACTTTCCCAGGAGGCTAGAGCAGACTCTCACTATGAATCTATACAGTCTACCATTTCTTACCCGAGTAAAGTGTTCAAAGTTGTCATTGTACTGAAACAACTGAGTAGTATGACTATAAAGCTGATAATAAACTTAATACTTCAGTTCGACCTGTGAACAATTTTTAGACATTTCTAGTGAATTGGTTGCCTTGCCTTTGCCCAGTCTAGAGAATGGACTTTCGTGTGGATTGCATGAAGCTCATTTTTTAAAGCTAAACCTCTCCTAACCACCCTTTAGGCCTGGTAGGAGATATTCTTAATAAAAACATTTTAAAAACAAAATGGGTGGGGGTGAGTACCAAATTAGGAGAGGTCACAATGACTCAAGAGTATTGAAAGTTGCCAACTCAAGAACTCAAACTTCCTATCATGCTTGAAAAAAAAAAAACAATAACAAAAACATAAAAGGCCAAGCACTGAATAGTAGAGAATGTCCTGAAATAAATTTGAGTTCTTTGATCTGTGAGTTGCATCTCAAACCTAGCCAAATACTTTATTCCCCACAGCAAAATCAACATTAATGAGCCAGTTCAACCAAGTAGGAGGACTCCAGCTACCTAGGCCAGAAAGAATCCAACGACAATGTATAATTAGACCACATCAACCTCTTCTTCTGTTTCGGTTCAGAAAACATCTGTGAAGTTCCATGTTCAAACTATTCTACTAAGCTATTTTCTTGTTCTTTGCTTGGTATGTCTACAAAGTAGAACTTTAGTCTCTGTGCAATATACTTTGTACAACTTTTTAAAAATATAGTTGTTTTTTAAAATAGGACAGTAGAGTCTTAGGTTAAGATCTAGATTTCTCTTGGTACCAATACTATCCCCAGTCAGCTATGTAGCCATTAGACAAGTATACCTTCTTTCTTGCCCTGAGTTTCCTGATTTTTATAGTGAAAGGGTGTGACCAAATTATTCCCTAGATTTCTTCCAGCTCAATAGTCTCACCCACTTGCTATTTCTTTAAGGGCACAAAGGATTGCGAAAGTAGATCATTGGATCTCAAACTTGTCAGTACATTAGAATCATTAGGAATCTTCCAAATATATTGATGCTTGCATCCCTTCCCCAGAGATTCTGATTTAGTCAATTTGGGTGCTGCCTGGACAGTGACATTTTAAGAGCCCCCCAGTAAATGTCCCCACGTGATATGAGTTAGATGTCTAAACTGCCGGTAGCAACAATATAGACTTGGACTTGACTCAGGATCCATTAGAACAGACTTCTCTGGAAAGCTTAGAGCAGATTTTGTTCCCAGAGTCCTGTTTCCGTCAGAACCTGCCTCTGTAGGCTCAGAAGCCTGAGTCGAACAGGAGGTGACTCCAGCGTTGGCAAACTCTCCCTTTTCACCCGGGCCTGACTATTTAAAGCACTGGGTCCCTCCATGTTTCTATTTACCAGCTGTTTACTTATTGGTTCCAGTTGTTCTGAAACTATTTAAACACTTGCTGTGGAAAAGCAATGTTGGATACAACATAAGGCTACACAAACATAGCACCTGTGAAACCCAGCTTTGATATGGTCACAGGAACCATCTGCCAAGCACTTTCTAAATGCTAGGCACTGGCTTCTCTGCATAAGTCTTACTGACGTTTTTAACAGCTCTTCCAAAGGTGAAGAAATAAATATTAGTCAAGTTGACTCCACCAGAGAGCTAAAAGGTGGTGAAGGACTGACTTGGTTCCAAAGAGAAGGAAAAGCTCCTTGGTTCGGAGCTCTGTGCGTCCTCCAAGCCCTGCAGCATCCCTCCCGAGGGTGAAACGCAGTGACATTTGCTGTCTGTAAATGCCTAACTTGTGTGTACCTCCAGACTCAGACCTGTTCTGCTTCTGAGGCCGGTACAGCTGTGTCAGCATTTACGAGAAAATCTTCCAAGGACCCCTTTTCAGTGAGCATCCCTACAGTCTCATCTCATCAATTAAACAGGCTGCACAGATCTTTCTGTCTTCTCAGCTTGGCCTTTGCAGAGTAGAGTGAGCCTTCCTTCAAAGCATAGGAATCCAACAGTTAAGAGAGAAAGGTGTTACATCAAGTTTCAGAAACAGTCTAATGTCACTGCATCATTTCTGGCAACCTGCTTATTCTCAAAAGGCTACTTTGAAGGCAGGGGCGAAGGCCGTGTGCTGCCCTCTGGACCCTGAGAACTGCCTTAGAGGTTAATATTTCACATGTCCTAATGCAGTAGCTCAGCTGAGACAGACATAAAGTTCTAAAGGACAAGGAAACACGTTCTCTGACCAGTACAAAGTCCTGGACACTCTTGTAAAAGATGTTTATGTGCCTTTGTTCATGACTCCCCTTAACTCCCTGTCCTGTGCCTATGTACGTGGCTCTTCCTAAAAAGTTTACTGGTATCTTAAAGTTGGTGGGATTATGACTTTGAAAGTAGCTTATAAAACACAGGTTAAAATCAAGGAGTGTTTTTGTTTTAAAATAAGAGTAGTAGCATATATACTAGAAAAAGGAACACAGATCATGTTCAGTTTTGAGCCCAGCCACTTATTATCAATTGGTCTTGTGTCACCAAGTCCATTTCATTATTCATACGTAAGATAGAGACACACTCTTCTTCATGGAGCTGTCAGGAGAAATGTTTGCAGTGTTTGATAGGCTAGGTGTTTGTCTCATTTCCCTGAACATTAAAAACAGATCCACTACCAACTTTGGAATGGGTCTACCACTGAATAAGTTCTTAAGGCAAGTTGAGACTGAGCATTTTTTAGTCTCAGCCTAAACCCAGGACCAAACCCAGGCATGTGCCCTGACTGGGAATCGAACCGGTGACCTTTTGCTTCACAGGCCCCTGCTCAATCCACCGAGCTGCACCAGCCAGGGCTGCTTCCTAGTTTTCCTACAACCACTTGTTCTCCCTTATAAAAAATCTTGAGCATCTTGAGACTGAGCAAACAGTTTCTTCTCTGTTCCGTATAATTAGAGTTAGCAGGTAGACTGGAAGGGAGGTGGCAAACTGGTGTCCTGATACAGCTTTAGACCCCTGGAGTTATTAATGCGTGTCATTGCTGAGATCAATACACTCCTGCTGATGGAACAGATAAGCAAGAATAAGAAGGTGCCAGCCAAGTTTGTCTACACACAAATTGGTCCTTATGCTGAGCCTTCCGGGGCTCTAAACACTAGATGTCTTGCATGCACTTTAAGGGCTAAACAAACTAGAGCAGATTAGTTTTAGTGCAAAGGACACAGTTGTCTGAAGATGACTCATGCAGCCTTCTGGTTTACATTTTTTATAGCCTTCTCAGAAAAGATGTTGCAAGCTCCAAAATCTCTCCTAGTCATCTGATTCTTAGGCCATGGAAAGGGGAAGTCCCCACATTCCTATAAGGGAGGTTTGTCGAGTCCAAAATCCAAGTTAGATATCTTTGCCCAAAAGGAAGCAAATGTTAGTGACTTAGCAAAGTCTCCTTTCCAACTTTCTGTTCTACATTAGGTTTCAAGGAGTCAAGAATATACAAGAACTTTAGATCCCCATTCAGTGCCATATGTATTTTCTTACTTCTCTACTCAAGCTTCTGATGAAAGAAACAGCCTATCCCTAAGAACTAGAATTGGCTAGGTTTAGAGGGGGAGCTATTCAGGTAACCCTTCATAAATGTCTTGAGCTTTAATTTGCAATTCCTACCTTAAGATAACATTCATTGCATGTGTCTCCCGATTACTGTGCTCTTGGTCAGAAGAAGCCCTTGGGACCAAACCCGATGAATGAGAAAGTTATATGCTTCCTAGTTTTCTTTTTTAAAATATTTTATTTATTTATTTTTAGAGAGGGGAAGGGAAGGAGAAAGAGTGGGAGAGAAACATCAATGTGTGGTTGCCTCTCATGTGTCCCCTACTAGGGACCTGGCCTGCAACCCAGGCATGTGCCCTGACTGGGAATCGAACCAGCGACCTTTTGCTTCACAGACCCCTGCTCAATCCACTGTCCTACAACCACTTGTTCTCCCTTATAAAAAATCTTTTACCTTCCTAGAGCTTTAAAACAGACCCAATAGCTTAATGCAATCAAGATTTTTTTTTAATCTATGCCTTAGAGGAAATGATTAGGGCACCTTTCGGCCCTAAGATCCCTTTCCCAGCCCAAATCTTTCTCAAAAATCAATTTATTATAAAACCTGCTAAAGGTTTTATGAAGCAATTGACAATTCTGTAACACTGTTGGAAGAATTACGTATTTGAATTTTAAATGTTGGACTTAAATTGATTATTCTCTACAGAGGGACTTAAGTCTGGAAATAAGACTTCTGTTCCCACATGTCAAATGGCAACTTGGGAGTTTGGGAAGTCTGTCGTGGGGGATTTGCTCTTGAAACTTTGGAAAAAAGGTGAATGTTTATCACTATGGTATAGTATGACTGAATGTACACTTTTGCTAAAATCTTTCAAGAAACTTTACTATTTCTTTAGAAAGGAGTTATCTTCGAGTCGTAGGGCCTCTAAGCAAAGTCTGCTTTCCAGTCAATTCAGGGAATATAGATACATTCTACATTGTATGGCCTACAATGGAGACTTACCTTGGTTATTGCAATACAGCATAAACTACAATACACACATACCTTTACTTTAGGGAATTTATATTTAAAAAAAACACAACCTTTCCCCCCTTAGTTTTTTCTGTCTTGCCCCTTATAACAACTCATTCCCAAACAGTGAAAAGATGTATGAAAATATACCCAAACACCTTTAAAACAATTCCAGTTTCATGAAAAGTTATACTGAAAAGAGAAACTGTCCTTAAAACCAAAGTGCGGTGGCACCACTCACTTGGGAACCCTACCGTCCTGGCCCCATCTGACAACACCAGATTCAACACCTGGCCTCACGTTGTGAGGTTGTTACATCTTATATCATTTTTAGGATAAAACCACACACTGCCATTCCCTCTTCCAAGCTCCTCAAAGTGCTTTGTGGCACATCTCAAATTCCTTTAAAATATTCTCACTTTAGAATGAAATTTGCTAATAAAATGGACTCAGTCATTTCTTGTCAGGCTTCAATAGCAGGTTTCAAAGATGGTCAACAAACTCTTACAGCCAGGTGACCTTACTTTTCATCTGGAACTGGAGGGGAGGAGGGGAAAGCTTTGGGGGAAGGTCTTATCTATGGGTTTCAGGGACAACAAGACAACTGGATGGACAGGCTGTGAGGGGATAAGGGAGCTCAGAAAATTTGAAAAGTTAAGGGGTCAAAAAGCAAGAAGTGTTCTGAGAGAAAAGAAGAACTAGGGGTTGTTAGAGAAGAATGAAAGGAAAGGGAATTGGAGATAAAGAGGGGAAAAATATTTGAGTCTCATAAACAAAACAAAAAGTCTGTTATCTTTGTCCTAAATTCAAGGGGTGCCCCACCACAAGACTAAGCAGAAAAGCTTCCAAAATTATTCTAAAATTTAGAAGAACTTCATTATTTAAAAAGAAATCCAGATCATCCCAATTCAACAAGCACAAGCCATGGACTAGAGCTTCAAGTTTGTCATGGGAGCAAAAAGTGGGGGGCAAAGCTCACAAAATGGTACAGGTGTCTGATGCACGCAGCCAGACACCCTCAAAAGGGTGAAAAACAAAGTAATTGGATTTGGTCAGGAGACCCAGCAGCAGTCGAAGCTGCTAGAATTGAGATGAACATTCATTTGAGTGGAAAGGCATGTGAAAAGACACAGGGTAGGGGACCATCAATTTTAGATGTTTAATCATAAAAGGATCATGAGATGATGATCAGAGGACTACAGGGTCACAGAAAGTGTTTTCCATATTGGAAATGGCCCACAGGGGAGAAGGCAAGGGTGCAGGAGGATGAATATCAATGTATAGCTCCCTAGATCAGAGCTTAGTGTCACTCCCTGGTGTCATTAATATGGGAAGTATCCCTCGCATTATAATAAATTCTCTGAACTTAAGAAAATGATTGTTGGCTTCCTGAAACTGGAAGAGTGTGGATATGACTAGGGACTTATCATCACATCAAGAAACAAGTTATGGGAGCCACAGAAACCAATCAAGGCATACAAATGGAAGTGCTATATTGGTTTCCTAAGGCTGCCATAACAAATGACCAAAACCTGGATGTTTTAAAACCACAGAAATTTATTGTTTCACAGTCCTAGAGGCCAGAAACTCTAAATCAAGAGGTCAGCAGGGTTTTTTGTTCAGGTGGCTCTGAGAGAGAAGCCATAATATGCCTCTCTCCTTGTCTCCTGGTAGATATTGGCACTCCTTAGCATTCCTGATTTTTAGAGCATCAATCTAATCTCTATCTCTGTCTTCCTATCACCTTCTCCTTTGTGTGTCTTATGTCTCAAATCCTCCTTTGCCTTTCTTTTAGAAGAACACCTTTTATAGGATTAAGGGTCTTTCCTAGATCCAGGATGATCCCAACTCAAGATCCTTAATTGCAACTGCCAAAACCTTTTTTACAATAGGGCCATACGAATAGGTTAGTGTGTTAGAACTGGATGTATCTTTTGGGGGACACTACAGGTATATAACAGAACATCTCTGTCGGTAGGAGATTTTACAGGTGCCATTCATGAGTGTCACTCTTGAGGAACTCTGGCTTGGGGCCAGACAGCCTGGGCTAGACCCGGGTTGTACTATTTGCATCTGTGTAGGTTAAAACCTCTATGCCTTGGCCTTCTCTCAGGAAAAGTATAATAACTCTATTATAATACTCAGGGTCACTGTAAATGTCTCAGAGTTAATACAGGTAAAAAGCTCATTGTGCTTGGCCTCCAAAGAAGTCTTGGGTAAAAAGGGCTTTGAGTCCTCTACTATGTAAGACGTCCACCTGCAAAGAGACTGCTCTCTGCTGCCTACTAGTCAGGCACCTTTGAGCAAAATGAACTACTGAGTCTCCAAATGAAATAATTCATATAACATTAAGCATACATAGATTTATGTATTTATCTATGTATGTGTTTTTTAAAACTATTAAGAAGATAAGGACTATTTCAAAACTCTTAGAGGGAGAGATTACGTACTGACCTTCAGGAAAATACATTGATATTCATGAAGCAAGTAAATGCAACTGAATCTCATTGGTGGACTTGGCTCTTGAATTAAAAAGGTCAAATACGTGGGTGCCATAGGCACCGAATTAAGAGGGCCTTTTGGGGTAGGAGGAGCCTGTGGGTGGTCTTACCAGGATTACAAAACTATGAGTAGCTTTTCTTTGCCTTTGGTCTTCTGTCCATGTAGAAAGGTAACCTTTCTCTAGTTCTCTCAGGAGCTGTGTAGAAACTTGGACTCATGGAGGTAAAAAAAAAAAACCTTTGGAAACATTAGTTCACTTCCATGTGCTTACAATGAGTCTGTCTTTTTCTCTTTCACCGACTGTGATACATGAGAAGGCTTTATGACAGCACACACCACAACTGTTTTGAGGATGGTAATGCTAAATAATAGCCTAAAAGTATTCATACTCTATGAACTGGACAGCAGACACCCCACAAATTCTTTTTCTCCCTGATACATGCAAGCGTTAAATGTCAGAAATGGATGTCTTTTAAAATATAGTGCGTAGCCCTAGAGATCATATGCAGAATTGTAACATTTTATAAAAAATGAATGTAAATAAGCCCTGGCTGGTGTGGCTCAGTGGACTGAGTGCCAGCCTGTGAACCAAAGGGGTCACTGGTTCAATTCCCAGTCTGGGCACATGCCTGGGTTGCGGGCCAGGTTCCCTAGTGCGGGGTGCATGAGAGACAACCACATATTGATGTTTCTCTCCCTCTCTTTCTCCCTCCCTTCCCCTCTGTCTAAAAATAATAAGTAAAATAAAAAAGCTAATGTAAATAAGATTTACAGCTCCACTCTTGACACAGCTTTTATAGTTCAAAGATTTTTTTGAAGAACCCGGACTTAACAATAATACCCAGTTTCACATGCCAGCTGCAATTTTCTCAAGCTCAGCATTCAATTTATTTCTATTTTACTATGAAACCTTGTTTTCCCCTGTGTAACACACTTTGACCCCCATCTTTCATACTCGGCTTTTATGCCAAAGATCCAACACAAACAACTTAGCTAGATGATCATTAAATGTTAGCAGATACCAATTGATTAAAGAAAAATCTGGTAAGCACCTTCTTTCCATTTTGGGAACTACAAAGGAAACACCCCTACCTACTCCCCTGCTTTCGGCATTTAGTCTAATAGAGGAGAAAGAACAAAATGAGTCTGAAGAACTACACTGGCCAATCACTAGTTGTAGGCCCTCTGTGGCCCAAAGTCTGGGTTTGCTGCTGCGTGATGATCTCACCACGCCCCTCAACTCTGCCTACAGGTGTCTGCAGTAGGTTATGTTCATTTGAGACTTCTTCATCGGGGATCTGCTGGTGTCACTAACTGTCTGCTGGTGCTGGAGTTCGCTGTCTGCCTTCTTGCCATGTCTAACGAAGTAGAAACGAGCACAACCAATGGGCAGCCTGACCAACAGGCCGCCCCAAAAGCGCTGTCGAAGAAGGAAAAAAGGAAAGGTATGAAGAAATAAATCCTCTTCAGGCCAATGAGGGGAGCTAGTGGTAGTTACCCGAGAACAAGTGAGAAGTTCAGAGTAAAGTGAGAGCTGGCCCTGGCCTTGCTTTGACCTCGGCCTAGGCTCAAGGACTCCTAAACAGGAGAGTTAGAGTTTGGTTCCCTCCACGTGTAAGACATGCCTCTGAATCCTGTGACTGCCCCAACTTGGGTCCTGCCAGGATGCTGTCGTACCATCCTGTTCAGCCAATAAGGGCAACTATTGATTATCATATGGTTATCTTTCAGTAACCTATTTATTACCTTGCGGTTTTTTAAAAATCGAAATCTTTATTTTGTTAGCTTCTCTGTTTTGACCTGAAGTACTACTAAAAAGTGCCAGAGTTCTCGATCGTGCCTAGTTTGCAAATATTCCGTGACTTGCTTGCCTTTCGCTTCTACACATTAGCAATGGGAGTCAGGCTGCCTAGGCCTTTTCAGAGAAGCAGCAGAAGTTATAAAGGTGGGATAATTATCTGAAATGATTTTCAAATAAATTTACCCATAATTCCTTCCGGCCTTATTGGCAATTCAAAATGTTAGTAAATTCTGTGGTGCCTTATTTTTCTTTCATTAAGAAACAAAAGCATTATCTCTTTATAAATTCTTTTTAAAATATGTTTAAAACTATAATGAATATCCCCACGTGTCACCTCACATATTTCCATAAATTCCCATAATTCAGTCCATTTTGCACCCTCAGGAGTTTATGTTCTTTCCACCCCAACATCATACATAACATAGCATTACAGAGCATGATTTTACTCAAAGGAAGTGAGAATAAGGATGGAATATCACACACTTTCTCAATCATAGTGTAATCAAGATTTATATTACTCTGATTTGGAGAATCTGGAACCTATTTGATTACATGTGGGGTTGACATTGAAATGCTTTTATAAACTTTATCCTATATTTCTTTCTTTTCTCAGGCTCAGAAAAGACAGATGAGTATCTTTTGGCCAGATTCAGAGGTGATGGTGTCAAATACAAGGCCAAGCTGATTGGCATCGATGACGTGCCTGATGCAAGGGGAGATAAAATGAGCCAAGATTCTATGATGAAACTAAAGGTAAGGGGGCGGGGGGAAGCATGCTCTGTCTCTGTCTGCAGCCAGTACCCAACAGAGGGAATTACGTCAGAAGTTTACCTTTACCTGCATCTCAGTTATTTGAAAGAAAAACTTTCCAGTCACGTAACTGACCCAGTGGCACCTCCTTTGCTGAGGAGCCGTGAGCTTGTTTGTGTCTGCTGAGTGTTGTTGTCGTACAACAGGACTCCACGTGCCTTTCCCTTCCGGCAGGGCAAATTTTCAACCTTGGCAGTATTCAGGTAAAAATCGGGACTCGAGTTGGAAACCAGTGTTCTTTCCTGTTAGCCCATTTGGTTTTCTGAAGTTTTGGAGTCTAGTACTACCACCATGTGAAACTAATCAAATAATACTGGTTAAAGAAGACAAGGCCTAGAAACCAAGACAAACATCGTTGAAGATCTTCTAGCCCAGTCTCCTCGTTTCCGAGGTCAAGAGAATTAGAAGGACTTGCCCAAGTTTGCAGAGCTAACCAGCGATGCCCTGGCTCCATGTCTTCTATTCCAGCCTGCTGCCTCTTACAAAGGGTGCCTAAGCCTTTCATAGACGGGAAACTAAGCCAAAACAAAGCCGTCCTTTAAACTTTTAGTTTCAGAAGCATCATAGGGTGCCTTTAACTATATTTTCCTTGTTTTTCCAATCTCATCAGGGCATGGCTGCAGCTGGTCGGTCTCAGGGACAACACAAGCAAAGGATCTGGGTCAACATTTCCCTCTCTGGTATAAAAATAATTGATGAGAAAACTGGGGTAAGAATTCACTCTCACTGACACTTTTTTGATACTGTAGTTCGACAAATAATGTACAACTAAGTTTTAGCTTCCCGTTTCTCTTCCCGTAGAAACAAATTATGTAGGAAAAAAATAGTATATGTTACTTCTCCAGAGGTAAAGGCAGAAAACAAGGTAGGAGATGAGGAGTCAAGACATTTTGTTTTGAAATTTATTTCCTCGAATAGATGGGAACTGCAGGTCTATGAACACGGGTATGCTATAAATACTACTTGGGTATTTTTTGGGTGGGCGGACCCTGGGTACAAGAACTAGATTACTGTATTTTTCGGACTATAAGACACACCTAGGTTTTAGAGGAGGAAAACAGGAAAAAAAGTTTGAAGCAAAAAATGTGGTAAAATATTTAATAACATAAATAACATAATATTTCACCAATATAAATATAAAAGAGACAGCAGCATTAACAACCATTATTTCTCCCAAATTGTGGTGGGGGGGAGCACACATCTTATATTCCAAAAAATATGGTAATTCTAACCTCTGGTTTGTGATGCTATCGTAGATATATGCATGGGTCTCATTAATATACAAGGGTGTACAAAAGTAGGTTTAGAGTTGTATTTAATTAATAATAAATAATACATAATGATACAAGAATCGACTCTGCATTTCACTTACTCACAACTGTGTACCTACTTGTGTCCACCCTTTACTAAACACGTGCAAACGTATTGGCTAACCCAATGCTAGAATATTGCCTGTAATACAGCTTCCTGTTTTTCCTTCTTTCTTTTTCTGTCCTCCTCTCCCCACAGAAGTAACTTTGATAATTTTTTGTTGTTGCTGCTGTTTTTCTATCATGTATGAATAATCATGTTTGCTTGTTTTTGAGTCTTATCAACAAGCTATTATATTTTAGGTCTACCAGGACTTCCTTTTTCCCCTCTATTCAAGATTCATCTACTTCAAATGTTCGTAGCTTGTTTTCACTGCTGTAAAATACTCCATGGTGTCAGGGTACTGTGGGGAGACCTCCAGTTGCTATCTATCCCTTCCTAGAGATGCCCTCTATCTAATATGCAGAATCCATTGGCTGAACCGGGGTTCCACGTACACTGGAGCCCTGGTGCGTGCTCACTCACCTGCTGGTCCACCTGCACTGCTATTGCTGTTCTACCTCATCTCTCATGTCTTACCTTCCCAAGCCCATCAGAGAATGGTGGCAGGTTTCCCTCACATTCCCAACCCTCCTGCCACAGCCAGAATAAACTTTTTGGTGGTCTTAGAAGTTTGGGAACAAAAGCAAAGACACATTCTGACTACCTACAAATATCGCTGAAGGGTTGAGCTCTGTTGTTCACTTGAAAGGACCAAGAGAAAGGGGAAGGGGAGTAGAGGGGAGGGTACTAAGTAACCCCATCACATATAGTTCCTGGATATCTAAGTGAGGTTAAGAAATACTTGAAGATAGCATCTGGCAACTTCCAGAATGTACTTGAGATAATTGTTCTAATGATACTTAGTTAATTGTTCTCTGGCCACTCTGAGCCATTGTCAAAGGAACTGTGTGAACACTTGTCCAGCTTAGTTATGCTGTTCACTTGAGTTTGTCCTTGAGCTAGGAGAGTATGCTTGCTTGGAGTAGGTTATATATCACATCTTCACCTTAGAAATTCTTGGTCTTCCAATGCTCAATCCTTCCTTCTATGTGACATCACATCTTTGGAGGAGAGAGATGCAAGTATCATTTTTTCAAGAAGGGGCATTCTCCCCGCTTTTGTTTGCTACTCTTTGTTCCTTTTGGGCCCCTCCCTAATCCGGATAAATATAACTCTAGTCTTCAACCAGCGGTAAAACATTTTTTCTTCAAATGTTTTAGCTTTTTCATATATCTGATGCTTAGTTGTGCCAGCCTACAAATAGATTCTAGTTTTCCCAGGAAATCATTTTTTCCGGTTCCTGTTGCAGGTGATTGAGCATGAACATCCAGTAAATAAGATTTCTTTCATTGCCCGTGATGTGACAGACAACCGAGCATTTGGTTATGTGTGTGGAGCAGAAGGCCAGCATCAGTTTTTTGCCATAAAAACAGGACAACAGGTAAGTGCTAAGCTTTGAGGTAAACCCGGGTGGACCTGTCCTCAGTGGAGTGCAAGAGTGTCTGTCACTCAGTTAGAGAGCTTTCTAGAAACAACTGGAGATAAGGGGAAGAATAAACAATGATTGAAAGGATGACTATCTTCATTGGTCTAAGGAATCTTTTTTAAATGTTGCTGGGGAGTGTATGGCACACAGAGTATTGGAATGGGCTTTCTGATGAGGTCAATACTGATTTTAGAATAATAGTGAATTATTCCTAGAAGTGCCAAAGGAACCTGGAAGATTATCATGGTGTTTCTCATTTTATCTAAGTACTTATTAACCCTGCTGTCTTTTATGGGGATGAGGGTGGTGGTGATATCCCATGAAACGAGGGTAGTAACCAGAACTGATGGGAGACAAAGGGAAGAAAATCGTAAGACTAAAATACCAGTCAATATGCTTTCTCTTACTTCAGGCTGAGCCATTGGTCATTGATCTCAAAGACCTTTTTCAAGTGATCTATAATGTAAAGAAAAAGGAAGAAGAAAAGAAAAAGGCAAGTACTACCCAATACAGGTTCTATTGTACTTAAGTCAGTATTCAGGACCACATTTGAACATTATAGAAACATATAGCTTATCTGGACAGTTGGCTTCTATGTGGCTTTCCGAAGTGTGCAAAGCAGAAAAATGTATTATCTGTTATGCCCAATAGAGTAATGAATAGATGCTATCTTTAGGCACTTCTAATTTCCAGTCCCTGATGCCTGTCTTTTCTCCCTACACGCTTCACATTGATTCTAAAGACTATACAAGACTACCAAGTTTAAGTCCAGTAACTCTATTCAAATCCAATATTAATATGGAAAGGGCAAGGGAATGTAGGGCAGAGATAACATGTAAGAGTCTCTCTAGCTTATGTCTGTGGGCCCATAGGTATGTTTGTTCTTTGATTTAAGTCCCTTTAACTATAACTACTAAGATCACTGAATTTGTATCCTTTTTTTTTTTTAGATGGAAGAAGCCAAAGCAGTCGAGGTAAAACTGCATCTCCTCCTCTTGTGAATTGTGCATGTGTGATGTGTGGAAGCCTTTGTCTGCTGCCTGCCCAGCATGCTTCCCTTCTGGCTAATCACTCTATGTGTGGCCCTCTCTGGTCAGGGGAGTTATACAGTTGAATGATCAGTGCCAAAACTGTAACTGCTTAGCAAGCCAGCATACTAGGAAATTAAAACTCGCCAACTAAGCCCATAACCATCTGCCATCTTTTCAGAATGGAAGCGAGGCCCTAATGACTCATGATGACCAAGCTAACAAACTGAAATTGGTATGTATGTGACCTTTTATGATTCTTACTTACCTGATCATGGGTTTTACTTCCTGTAGATGTTGTAAATACAAAATCTGTATGAAAATCCAATTGCAAGAACTATTTCCCTAAACATTAGTACAACATTGATATCAATATACAGAGTAATCTTCTTAGTAAGCAGATCTGAATCTAATCCAAATATTTTTAAAGAGTTTGGACCAGATGGATTTGTTTGGGTACCTGTCTACACTTCCTGACCTAAATAGCCTAATATCAAATCTGTATGAGTTAAATGAAAATCCAATTGTGACACCTAGTTTCCTACACTTTCGTTTAGTTTAGGAAGCAATTTCGACAGTATACAAAGTAATCTTTTCGAGTAGACACATCTGAATCTAATCCAAAATACTTTTTTAAGGCTGTTGACCAGATGGATTTGTTTGGGGACATGTCTACACCTCCTGACCTAAATAGTGGAACAGTAAGTGTCTGTTTTTCAATTTGCAATGTAATGGAAATGACATCTATGACTCAGGCTGGCAGTTAACCAGAAATCTTGAGCATCTCATTGAAACTTGGAAGGTGACTGCTAATTTTTTTTCTTTTTGCATAAAGTGTAAATGGCTACTAGAACAAATTTGCATCTTAAGTCACCCTGGGGACCTATCAGCACTAATTCAGATATATTAATATTGCTTAGTTAAATCTGAGCAGTAGGTCAGGCAATGTAGTCCTTCTTGGTATTACTTAGGATCAGAAGAAGGAGCTGAATAATAATTCTGTTGTAAGCCTACTTGGAGGAAATATGCTTGTTAGATGATTAATTGCAAAGCCTCTTGGCCTCTCCATTTATTATCTGTTATTTCTCTTGTGATTTAGCATAAGTGTGGTGTGAAGTAAGACTTAAAATAAATGTGAGACTCAGTTGTGTTTTAGAAGTTTCTCATGTTTTACAGGATGCTATAATGTATCAATCTTAATAGTGATTGATTCATTAGAACTTTGTGAGCATAAAACAATATTTTTCTTTATAGATAAGGAAATAATGAGTCGGGAAAAAAGCTAATTTACCTAAGAAAAAAGATTCAAATGTAACACTAAAAGCCAGGTCTCAGAACTTTTGAAACAGGCCTCAAATGAAATTACCCATGTAATTTTAAGTGGATTTTTACAACTTCTATTACTTATTTAACAGTTTCTTGAGTACGTTCTCTCTGCCAGGCACAGCAGTGAGACACACAATGACAGTGACAACATGAAGTGTAGTATCCCACAGAGAGGCCAACATTAAAACCAATTACAAAGCTTGTTAGTAGATGTTAATTAGAGGGTATTTATCTAGTTGTAGAGGGTCAGCTAATAGCTCTGAGTGAGTTTCTGGACTTAAACATGAACCAGACAAAAATGGCATCACTGTCTATCTTGGAGTCTTTTAAATCAGGGAACTAGCAAGCCAATCTATATGACCAAGAAGGTCATTGGAATTAAAGCCACAGCAGATGGAGGACTGGGTAAGTCTCACTGCCCCCTGAGTGCTGCAGAGAATGCCCGGCCTATGAATGTTTATGTAAAATGCCCAAGCCCAGGAGATGAGAAGGAGCAGGGGCTTCCATACTCTTCTCAGCCCTCAACCCTGTAAGGTTCACACTGTATAACAGCATTGCTGAGGCCCTAGAAATCCTACAACAGAGATGCCTGTTTAAGGTTTAGTGTTCTTTTAAGCAATTAGTATTAACACACTTGTCTACAGGACATTTCATTCTTCACAAGGTTTGTTACCATTCTAGGGATAAACTTTTTGAAATACTGGCATAGAAGTAAGCCCCAGAAGGTCCGTGCTAGCTCTGAAGTCCTTCTGATTCCTAGGCAACTTCCTCCTTCATCCACTGGTAGCCCCCTTCCCAAAGTAAATTCATGTCTGAATGATGCGCTTTCTAAATATAACTGACCTTCAAACAAGTTTATTGAAAGAGACCAAAGCATTGAAGCTATGAAGCAGAATGCCAGTGGGGTAGGCAAGGAAGCACTAACTGCTTCATCTGCTCCTGTAGCCTTCTAGAAATTTCTGAAAATGGAAATGAAAAGCAATGTGAGTAATGCTGAGTCTCGTTGATATTAGACTTCATGCATTCTAAGAATCTTTGGTTTATAAAAACAAAATTCAAGTTTTAGTTGCACTGACAATAAATTAAAGGAACGAATACCATCAAAGCACATGATATCTGATAAGGAAGAGAATCCTAACAGTGCTCATTATGTGCTGGTCAGACTTTGCTGGTGTGTTCTTGCAGAGTGACTTTATATTCGTAGGTCACAAAATAGATTTATCTCGACTTGATAAAACTGGCATGTTTAAAAATATTCAAATCTTGCAATAGTTGCTCCAGTACAGATGAAGAGAGGAGGAAATCTAAATTACCTAGACTTTATAGGTCATGCCCTGCCCCTCCCCCAACATTTATACAGAATAGTTTTATGCATTTCAAGTAAAACTCATGTTGCAGATTATGTAGCATTCCTGAGGTTGTAATTTATATTGGAAAACCACTTGGACAATATTCTTCCATACCGTTCTCAAAAACTTGAAAAAGAAACAGGAGAAAGGGGGGAAAAAAGACAAATTCTAACTTGAAAATTTTGACCATTCAAAAGCACAGTTATTCTCATAAAATGTAAGGAATGGGTCTCCATCAGGGAGATTAACTCTGGTGCAGGGCAGTGTTATGTAAGTAAGATGTACCATGCATAATCTGACCTTGAGTATGGTTAGGGTCCAAGTAAACTGGATTCCCTTGTGGGACATTTTGAAAGTTGAGCTCATAAAGCTTGTTTTAACACAGGGAGCAGCAGGAGGCCCCAAAAGCTTTGGTTAGGGAAGTTCAGGACTTGGCAGATGGGAATGACAGGTGAGATCTACGTGGACAAGAGTGAGGCCATGCAACTCAGTCTTAAAAGCCTTGTCTCTGTACAGACACCTCTTGAGTTGCCTGCTGCCCCTCTTATGGGGGCTCCTCAAAAGCAGGGTCTGTATTTTACCTTCCTGATGCCAGGGCTTGTCTCTCGGGTCTTTTGATGGTGGCCAAGTGGATGCGGTGTTGACATCCAACAAAGAAGTCATGAAGCTCTGGACTGGGGTGGGGAGGGGGGTGGATGAGGGGGCTTGCATTTTTTCAGTTGTAGTCTGTGAACTGGACTCTTAATCTCAAATTCACAGCAACTCTGCCCTGAAGAGAGCCTTATACATTTTGCTTATAGGGTGACTATTCAGAAGTCTAACATTGTGGCTCCTGTTGGGTGTCCTAAGAACTTCTTCCGAAGTATTCGAGAAGGAGAACCCTACCAGCTGTGAATACCCAACTGTTCTAACCGGAGGTGGCTCATGATAAAGCAATAAATATTGAAATCACATGCTTTTGTAATACACTTTCCCCTACCTTTTGATTGTTAAAGATCCCTACATTAAGAGATCTTCCAATCTAATTCTTTGATTAAAAAAATTATTTTTAATGACAAGCTCTTCTTCTGACAAATTATTTTCTTTATAAAAAGAAAAACTGGTTTTTAAAAATTGTGTTTTATACCTAGCACTAAAGAAAGCCAAAAGACAGAATACCAATTAGGTCTGATTTAGGGCCTAAACTTTTTAAAGCTATTCTCTTTTCTCTTAAAACCAAAGAGGTTTATTCAGACCTCCTTTTTACTGTTGAGAATTTTATATTCTCTTAAGGTTGCTCTTATTTCAAGGATCAAAATATTTAGTTGTCTCTTCAGGGTGATGCTAGAATTCCAACTTCCATTTTATAGGTGTTTTTTAATGTTTATATTTTTCTGTGGCTAGTGTTGTTAAGTATTTAATGGATCAAAGTCAGCCAGGAGGAAAGTCCATCAGTATGACAGTGGGTGATCTTTCACCCAGGGTGAATCCTAACTAGTTATGAAGACATGTCAGATTAACCAAATTTGCTGCTTTTATGCTGAGAAGATCTTATCTAACAACTGTGAGTCCAAATAATTACCATACCAGAAAATAGTAAAGGATAGAATTTGTAGAAGAGTGCATTTAATATGTCTTTCAGATGAACTCAAACCCATAGCTCCACTTTATTCATAAATTAAAGATTAGATTATACATAAATTAAATATGAATTAAAGAATAGTTGAATTTGTCCACTAAATAGATGAGGTTACTGTTACAACAAAGGTCACTGTAATGTGAGAGGTTAATATGATGTGTTACAGTAGATTAGATCACTAGTTTGAGTATCACTTTCTCAGAAAGGTTTAGACCAAAGGGTGTGTCCAGAGGAGAGACTAGGATGATGAGGATGAGAGATGTAACTAGGCTAGCACTCTGGAAAAGATCCTTAAATATTTGAATAGGCATACATGACAGTCTGGGATGTGAGAGGAAAATTCCACCGCCAAAAGGAAAGACCAATTTCAGAAAGACATAGTTGACGTCAAACTTTATTACAGCCAGATCCGTAAAATATGAATGCATTAGCCAATAAATGTGCTTGTTTAGAGAGGTGAGGTTCTGTGCCCAGGGGTTACAACAGAAGGGACTGCATCGGGTAGGACATGGTCTGGGCTTTGGAGATCCTGTCTTCCTTTCAAGCTCTGTAGACTTAGAAAATCACTTGGAGCCACTCACAGTTGATTCCCTTTAAGACTTTCAAAGACATGAATTGAAACAAGGATGATGGTGAACTGAGCCGGTCTTAAGGCTGAGTGGTGACATGAATAAAGGAAACAACAGTAAGATTTCATCTAATAATGGGCCAATGGAGTTGAGACATGAATAAAAAAGCATGGGATGGGGGAGGGGCAGGGAGGACCTATTCAACTAGTAAATGCACTCAGAGAGGCGATGGGAAGAGGTCATGGTCAACCAGTGAGCCAAAACCAAATAAAAATCTAATGGGAATTTTGATACTTCTGGTCACTTTATGTAGCTTTCTCATTTGAAGTCACAAAATGGACTAACGCTTCCTTTTTTTTTTCTTTTCTTTCCAAATGTGATAGGAAAGCAAAGATATCCTGTTAGTGGATCTAAACTCTGAAATCAACACCAATCAGAATTCTTTAAGAGAAAATTCATTCTTAACAAACGGCATCACCTCCTCCTCTCTTCCGCGACCAAAGCCTCAGGCACCTTTCTTGCCCGAAAATGCCTTTTCTGCCAATCTCAATTTCTTTCCCACCCCTAACCCTGATCCTTTCCGAGATGATCCTTTTGCACAGCAAGACCAATCGCCACCCTCTTCGTTTGATTCTCTCAAATCTCCAGATCAGAAGACAGAGGATTTCAGTGGCTTGTCTACTCCCCTGAGTAATGGGCCCCTGAATGGGGATGCTGATTACTTTGGTCAGCAGTTTGACCAAATCTCTAACCGGACTGGCAAACAGGAAGCTCAGGCAGACCCATGGCCCCTTTCAAGTCCACAGACACAGACACAGCCAGCAGTGAGAACTCAGAACGGGGTATCTGAAAGAGAACAGAACGGCTTCCATGTCAAATCCTCCCTGAACCCTTTTGTGGGAAGCCCTCCCAAAGGACTGCCCGTACCAAATGGCATAAAGCAGGACTTGGAAAGCTCTGTCCAGTCCTCAGCACATGACTCCATAGCCATTATCCCACCTCCACAAAGTACCAAACCAGGAAGAGGCAGAAGGACTGCTAAGGTGAATGATCTTCTCTGCATGTCCGTTGGCAGATTGCATGTTCGGTATCAGAGGGTGGCAGGATGCGAGCTGTCTTCCCTGCTGCTGCTGTTTCCTGTGTGGCTGTAGAATAGAAGGGGGGGTGAGGCCCCTGTCCTTCAGGAGTCCTCTCCTCTAATCACCACCCTTTGGAAGCTTCTCGCTGGGCAGTGTTTGTCACCCCTGCTTTCCGTTCGCATGTCTTGTCTCTTATTATTAACTAAACACAAGTTTTTTTTTTCATTTTTAATGCTGCTATGCTTCTGTACCTCTGGTAAGTTCGACGGTCACACTGGGAGCGGAGGGCAAGGGTCCTTGTGACTCCCTTCATACCTTCCCCACACTAACCCACGCCCCGCACACACCTCTCGTGTTGCATTGATGTCCAGACTGGTGCTGTTAAATTCTTGAGTTTGTCTCCTGTGTTAAAAGTTGACTGACTAATCCATTATCTTAAAAGAAACATGTATTCACTGGTACTGTTTCATTCCAAAGCAATTTAAAATGCGGTTTCTGTATGCTTTTTTAAATCTCATTGGAATATGTAGGCTGGCCTAACAATGAGACCACTGCATCAATTTTACGGATTCAAATCCACTAGAATGATCAAAAATATTTAAGCTACTTATTTACAGTTGTCCCTTCTTTCCCAGCTTCAAGCTTTTAGTGGATAAGGAGACCAGACGGATACAAATGTGTAAAATAAGTAGACTAGATTTCCCTTGGAGAGCCCAAGATCCAACATTCTGCCTATTGCAGAGAGCCTTGTCTTGTTCGTTTGGTTGGTCGGTTGGCTTTTTGTAGTAGTCTATCAGTAATCGGAAACCGTTTCCCTCTGTGTGGTTCCCCAATCGGAAGGAGAGAGTAGGAGACGGAATAAGGCTGCATTTCTCCGCCCTGAGTAACTCCTCTCCGCCCCTCTCCGCCCTGTCAGTCTCCAGCGAATGACTTGCTGACATCAGACATATTTGCTCCTCCCGACTCAGAAGCTCCCGGCCAGGCGTCGCCCACTGGACAACCTGCAACCCCGCAGGCCAGCCCTCTGGATCTCTTCAAAACCAGCGCCTCGGCCCCCGTGGGGCCCCTCACGGGGCTCGGTAAGTGCCCGGGAGGGAGTCTGGCTTGGCTCTGTGACTGTCGCTATTAGGGCCATCGTGCATAGGGCGAAGGCACCGCATATCCACAGAGGTTTCGGGGACAGAAAAGTCAGCAACCTAGGGAACCTCTCTCCTACTTTTACTTCTCTACCATCCCACCCACATTTGGTGCCCTTGACCTGTAAATGCAATTCGTCTCCTTGAGTTGGCACGAGAAGAAATCCATTCTCAATGCGGCACTTACTTGAACCCACGGATAATAGCTTACTGAAGACAATGACAAGGGAGTCTAAAGCTCAGACCAGCTTTATGAGAGAAATGGGGCTGAGATGACACAGTCTTAACTACCATCTCTGTTGGAAAAGTAACACCATGCATGTCTTCCATGTAAGTGGCCATTACGAGATCAAAGCCCTGGCCGCTATTAACCTGATAGCCCTATTGGAAGGTATCTTGGACCCCAAGAGGGATATGATTGAAGTCTGAAGCAAGTGTAAGTCATAGAATGAAAGTCCTAGGTTCTAAGCCCAGCTCTGTCCCTAGGCCTAAGGTGGGTGTGGGACAAGCGTGTATCCTATCAGTCTCTTTTAGCAGTTTCTTACCAATATTTTGCCTAGCTGAGTGTCTTAATAGTGTAAGAAGACAGATACTAGAAACCTGAATTCAAAAAGAGCACAGAGATAAGGGAAGAAATGGGATTTTATCAGAGAACTAGGATGTGCTGGTGCCGTCATCCATGAATCTATCCTTAGCTCACGTGAGCCACAGAGCCACTCAGCAGCAGACGCTGGGCGAGGTCACCCGGCTGGGGGCTGGCCCTGCTGCTCTTCGCCCACAGCCTCCTGGTCTTTCCTGCCCCTATGGTACAGTCTTCAGAAACCTTGACAATAGCCCTTGCTGTCCTGCTGGGGATTCTCTTCATATTTCTGCTTCTTGGCACCACTATGAGCTCTAAGTTGACTTCAACCTGGGAGGGGGAGGAGAGGGGCTCTCTTCCTCATTTCGTAAAATTTGATCCGGGATCTTCCTCTGACGCCTGCAGAGTCAGTCAGCAGGACCCTATTTTGTTGTTTTCTCTGCTTTCCTGCAAAGGAACATAATGTGGCTCTGTCCTATTACATCTGTCTACTCATATCTGGAGTAGGGTGTAGCAAAAGGACAGTTGTTATCCAACCTCCCAACGGCTGAAACCTGTGTGGGGGTGAGAAGCCAACGTGTCCCAGGGCTCTGCTTGCATCTGTACCATCAAGAAACCCTCCCTGAGCTCTCTGTGTCTTCTGGAGGCTTCCCTTTTCTGCTTTGCTCTTTCCCCTGTATCCCCAAGGAGAGCTGGTTAATGCTTTTCCTTGCAGAAGAGTAGGGAGCTTGCAGGCAATGCCTGTGGCCAGATCACATCCCAGAGCTTTGTAGTCTCATATCATGCCCTGAAGAATTTTTACAGCCAATATTTAACAAGTCAGCCTGGAAATACAGCTGGACCCTATAACTGTTAATTTATTCCGACGAAGTGAAGCTTTTTGGCTAGGTGCCCCTGCGGAGGCCTCGGGGTGTACAACTGCAGAATACTGATGATCCTTCCAAGTTGAGACATGGGACTCAAACTGAGCTCTACAGTGTAGCCCCTGTCCACTCGCAGGGATCCTCAGCCAAACCCTGGAAGGCTGCAGGTCCAGCTTCAGCTGAACCCAGCTGGAGGACTCCCTCCTCTGGAGAGCTGGGGGTAGGGAGAGGATGGGGAGACAGTGGGGAGAGGGGACTGTAGGAAGCTGAGCCTTCAGTTTTGACTAGCTACCCTGTGCTTATATCTAGCATCAGAAGGAAGTAAAATTAACTTTTTTTTAACCAAAACTCTCCTTTTTTTTTTTTTAACCTCTTGCCTCTATCTTTTCCAGGGGCCTTAGATACATATATTGGAAATACGACATATGGAATCTGGTAGATGGGAATGAAGGTTGGCATAAGTATACACTGAGAAAGCCTTCATTTCCTGGCGTAATCAGTATCTTTCTCTTTTACCAGCACTCCCACTAACACCGTCTATGACTGAGGCCATACATTTCCCTAAGGGAAGGCAAGCCATTCAACATGGAAGATGATAAAATTCTACCCAATCGGAACACCCAATTGGTGTAAATTATTAGTGAGCGACTCTGGGTTCAGTTCATGAAATTTAAATGAATTTGTTTTAAAATGCTAGAATAACTTTGTTCAAAATCAACTCACTTTTAGAAGCCAATATTATGCAATCTAAGAGAAATTTCCCTTTGATTAGTCATGAAAGGAGTATGTATATGCTTTAGCGTAAATGACATCTAATACTGTGTCTGTAAAGTAAATATTTGAATTAACATTCCATTCAAAACAAATAGTCCTGCCTCTCGATGCCAAAGAGGCAGAGTAGGAGGTCAGGCTGCTGGGTTCGGAGCCAGTGGCCCTGAGTTTTAGTCTGTACTGTCACAGACTGTGACTTTCCCAAGTCTAGTAATTAATACCCTTGTACCCAGCTCCCTCACCTCCAAAATAAGCGTGTTAATTTAGTCAGAGGACCTTTCCTGAAACCCACCATTCTCCGTGAGCACGCCATATGCGTGCATGGCCAGATGGCTGGTGCTCGTGTTGATGCAGACTTGAATCAACAGCATTCTCCAGTACTAGGGAAATTCAAGACGCAGTACCCTGCTACATCAGCCCCTGCATACCGTTTTCAAAATATTTCTCGCTTTGGAAACAAAAACATTCCTCACTCAAGTTCAAGGGCCTCAGTTTAGTTAGAAAATGTTCATGATGAGAGAATGCTGAGCTCCAAAGCCCAGAGCAAGTAGGTTTTGAGAGCAGAGCATCGTTTGTGAACAGGTCTGAGGCCGAGTGCAGGTTTTCTATTGGGGTGACCCTATAACCAGGTCCCTGATACACTTGGGAAGAGGCAGGAGAGAAAATGCCCAGCAGATTCGAACAAGGTGGAGGCAAGGAGCATCTCCAGAAGCGGGTGTTGAACGTGGGAGAGACTTGGATTTTAGTGGTTTCGGCAACTCCTAGTCGATGCGGCTGGGAGGCAGGCCACGGAGCGTGTTCCCCTTTGAGATCAGACCCCCAGGCTGTTGGTTACCTCGGGAGGTTTGCCTGTTTCACGTTGTCTCTTCTCCTTCCCCTCCTCTTTGCTCTGGTCTAACTTCTGGCAAAGCTTTGTGCATGGCACATGCAGGGAGCACTTTTATTTGAAGTCACTCTCCCAGGATAGCCAACCTTTCCTCCATGTTTGTACTGTCTTGGCACCAACCAAGCGTTTTCATCCTTTTATATAACTGTATCAACCTTGGCAGCATTTAAAAGCAAGGCAACTTTGAAAGGGTTTCTTCAGGATGCAAGCATGTTGAGGCCTAAGGCACATGGATGCTAGCTGGTTTCCATAAGACCAGACAGGAGACAGCCGCCAAATGAAAAGATGGAATCGGTGACTCAGATACCCCGTGGAGTATCTTAATTAATCACTTCATAATCATCCTGGTTTATGTACGTAGGTGTATTCATGCAACAAATAAGTTGATCAGACTGACAGGCTCTGTTCTAGCTGCGTAAAATGCATCAGTGTCTGTATAATAAGGGCTCATTTTTTCATGACTAGGTACTTAAGGTAGAAAACAAGGGGCTTCAAAATTGCTCTGGTTCATGTAGCTCAGTGGATTGAGAGCTGGCCTGCAAACCAAAGGGTCACTGGTTCAATTCCCAGCCTAGGGTTCATGCCTTGGTTGTGGACCAGGTCCCCAGTGGGTGGCGCACAAGAGGCAACCACACACTGAAGTTTCTCTCCTCTTTTGCCCACCCTTCCCCTCTGTCTAAAAATAAATGAAGTCCTTTTTTTTTAAATTTTAAAAATACATACTCTGCAATTGGGTGCTAGCAGGACTATATTAGCTAGTTAATCTTCAGGTGATTTCATTTCTCAGAGGTGATTTTCCACGGCAGCCTCAAGGCTGAAAGAAGGCATTTGCCCCACAGATGCTTTATAAATGCTTCCCGGAGTCGTGTTTTCTGAAACTGAACATTTTGTTCAAGACTGTCTCCCGATCAGCCCTTTCTCTCACTTCCTTCAGGTGGTGTACAGATGACACCCCCTCAGGCAGGACCCTGGAGCCCAGCGTCTGTAGTGTTCAACCAGTCCACTTCGATGGTCCCAGGAGCCATGGTGGGTGGCCAGCCTTCAGGATTCGGTCCACCAATGGTTTTTAGCACAAGCCCAGCTGTTGCAGGTTGGAGCCAGCCTTCATCCTTTGCAGCCTCGACTTCCCCTCCAGCCCCTGTTGTTTGGGGCCCATCAGCCTCTGTGCCACCCAGTACCTGGTCATCAGCAAGCCCTTTGGGAAACCCTTTCCAGAGCAATATTTTCCCAGCTCCTGCTGTATCTGCCCAGCCCCCTTCCATGCTCTCCTCTCTCCTGGCCACTCCTCCTCAACCACCTCCCCGAACTGGCCCTCCAAGGGATGTCTCCACTGATGCCTTCGTTGCCTTGGACCCACTCGGGGATAAAGAAGTCAAGGAAGTGAAAGAGATGTTTAAGGACTTACAGCTGCGGCAGCCTCCTGTTGTCCCCGCGAGGAAGGGAGACCCGACCCCTTCTGGGACCTCAAGTGCCTTCTCCAGTTACTTCACCAGCAAAGTGGGCATTCCTCAGGAGAATGCAGACCACGATGACTTCGAGGCTAATCAACTGTTGAAAAAGATCAACGGTAAGCTGCCCACTTCTCTGTCCACTATACCAACCAGTATTTCCGCTGTCACATAGGCCCACGGAGCCCTTCAGAAGAACTCTCTCCCACCCACCGATAGCCTGACTCTTGCTTCAGCTTAACCATTTACCTTATGAAGCCAACTATTTGCCTTAGTTCTTTCTAAGGCCCGGCCCAATGCTGCCCTCTTGCGACAGATTTCAGAAGGGCTGCCAAGAGCTACTGAAATTCAGTGGGGTCACGGCACCCCCAGAGGGCTGTGTGACAACGTTTCAACCACGCCCCACGGTCTTCAGGGAGGGCATTCTGAACCTCTTCCCCTTCAAGCAAATAGTGATGCGTGGCGTTCTCTCCTGAGAAGGGAGGAATTTCCCTGGGATCTTTAGCAGTCCTAGCATCCTTTTGGTGATAACTTTTGTGTCAGTGATATAAATTTCAAAAGCATGGAAGTTAACTTGCTAAGATGAGCCTGACTGCGGACGTGTGCCTGTATTCAGGGAAAGTTTGTCTACTGACTGCTTGGCTTCTTCACCTTTTAGACCCACCAAAGCCAGCGCCCAGACAAGGCGCCCCGCCGGTGACCAAATCTCCTGACAACGCATCGGAGAATCCTTTCTCTGCAAATTCTTTCAGTTCCTCACCAGCCTCTGTAAGTATCCGCTGCCACCAGCTGTTGTTCCCACACACATGCCACATAAAGCCACTGCCTCCTCAGTGAGCCTGGCTTGTAGGTATAACTCTCCGACAGGAAAGGACACTTGAAGAAGGTTTATCACTGAGAACCAGCACGGTGGGAACATCTACTCAGATTAGGGGAGGATTATTTTTCCAGGGATTACTATTCTGAATGTGGGAGATGAGTACCATACAGAAAACACCCTTTGTATGTCACTGAACCTGGCTCCTGGAAGCGTTCTGGGACAAAATCAAACTGAAATACTATCTTTAAAAAAAAATCTTTCAGCTTTAAGTTGCTGATTTCCCACCCACGATTCTGTAGCTCATAACAATAATACTTCCCATTCTGGGGAGGCAAATAGAATTTGCTTGAACCTTGGCTTTGATGTAAATAATAAGTATATGTCACCAGGTACAAACTGGCAAACACAGATCTTGTAGACCCTTCTGCTCCCTGAGCGATTGTTACAGACGTTAGAGAAGTCTTAGTATAGGTGTGTTATTCTTCTTGTTACTATAATTACACCTGCTGACTGGGTGGCTGTTTCTCCGTAGATGGCATCTCCTCAGCCTGCGGCTCCTGGTGCGTATAGGGACCCTTTCGGAAGTCCTTTCGCCTAACTTCTGTAAGTAGAGTGCCACAGGGGGAGAGGGTGAGGGTGAAATTTTCACTTTAGCATTGGGAAGAGGTCAAATCTCTGTCATTTGGAAGTAATAGACATGGGACTCTACATTTAGCTACTTTGATAATGGCTGAGCTGGGCACTTAAGAACAGAATTCTCATCTGTATCAAAAATAGTAATATGCCCATGGGCATATGGGTTTCTGTCATATCCTATGTTTTTGATATTTCAATTCTGTACAGAAGTAGAGCACAACATAACATAACAGCTTTCGGGTTTGTTTGTTTGTTTTGGGTTTTTTACCTTCCTATTTAAGTGATGGCAAAGTGTTCTGGTACTTATTTGGTTCCCACAGAAGGTTCAAAATCTGTGGACTTTCTGAAGCCACCAAACAGGTCAGCTAAACAGGTGACGATCATGCCA